>LIEC01010415.1:21835-50177 GCA_001925005.1 Drosera capensis | reverse complement strand
AAAACCCCCCCCCCCCCCCCGGTCTTGTTATGTTCATGACTCAATAATTGTTTACTAGTGGGAAAATATCTCAATGTTCTTTTTGACGACGTTGCCATCATGGTTACATCAAGAGGTGGGGTCAGTTGGTACCAACCTGGAAGTATCCCTGAAAATGAAGGGTGTCATTATGAGAGGCTACTTCAATCATGAACAATATGTGGAGAAAACATAAGATTCCATGTGTCATGTTCAAAAGAAAAGAAAGGTTCAGATTCGGAATCTTGACAACTTTTGCTACTGGCTAGTCTCCTTTACATGTCTAGCACGCTGTAATAATTTTGGTTTCGCAAAATATTGAAGTGTTCATCTGTTATCATTATGGTTATGCTTTCGATTTCGGATCATGACAGTCTTTTCAAGTCTTGATTGGATATAACAACCTCATAAACTTTGTTTGATGGCTATATTACACAGTTTAATGGAACGTGGTTCTTCTCATTCTATTCTTAACTTCAACAATTGGTACTGTAACCCAATTCTTTTTTGGATTGAATGCATGACAGCAACTTATATACTTTCACTGAGTTTTTGTCTAGAATTTTTGTTCTGAGTTTGTTGATATGCTTTGGACTTGAACAGTGTTGGCAGCATGGTTTAGGCTCAAGTACCCGCATGTGGCCATTGGAGCATTGGCATCTTCCTCACCAATCCTTAACTTTGAGGGCTTAACTTCTCCTTATAGCTTTAACAACATCATCACAAAAGATTTCAAGGTCTTTTTTCTACACTCTTTCCATCTTGATTTACTGTCATTTTCCTGTAGACTCCGGGATTCTAACGTACTTATTTACATTTGAGGAATACATAAATATGACAAATGCAAGTTTTGGACAATCAAAATGTTACTTGGTTCTTAGCGCCGCTTCTCCTCGACTGCTTTTTTGGTGCTAATTGTCCCTTTGGCCTTTACAGTGTGAATAACTGTGAGGACTCCATGTCGAACCTCAACCAATGTAGAAAAGGTCCAACTGCTGTTTGTTTATTCCTCTGGTTCTGATGAGTTTAATCTGTTCAATAATGCTGTTTGGGAATCAGGGTGAAAGCAAGAATTGTTATAAAGTGATCAAAGCATCATGGACACAGATTCAGGAGACAGCGTTGCAACCTGGAGGACTCGAAAAACTCCGATCGTCATTCAGATTATGCAAGTAAGAAAAATACTTATTCTTTTGGGAAAATCTTCTGGTAGTAGGAGTAGTAAGCAACTATTATTTCAAGTTCATTTGACTTGTTAGAGCAGCTCATATATGGGCCTTTATCCCGAAAGATTGACATCCAACATGATTGAACCTGGACCAAAAAGACTACTCGAACACTCGACAGGCAAATGAATTCGGCAAGCTGTGCAGATTGAATAAGATATGGCACGCTTAACTGCCAGTTTGCTCAATAGAACTAAAATATTCACCTAGCTCTCTATGTTGCTTCTTGCAGGAGTAATTCTTTTACTGCAGATGTGTTGGCAGCTTGGCTTCATAGTGCTTACATCTACACTGCCATGACAGATTATCCCACACCATCCAACTTCATCAGCCCCTTGCCCGCTTACCCCGTCAGACAGGTACTGGATTAAGAGGATCCATGATTACATTTGTATGCATCATCAACCCCTTGCCCGCTATTCCGTGATCAGATGTATAGTTATTTATATCGATACAATAAAATTGGTTCTATTGGCCAGCAGATGTGCAAAGCAATTGATGATCCGAAACTAGGAAGTGATACATTTGCAAAGTTGCATGGAGCGATGATCGTCTACTACAACTACTCTGGGACTGTGCAGTGCTTTGATCTTGATAGCCATTCTGATAAGCATGGAGTTGATGAGTGGACATGGCAGGTCAATCTGTCAAAAACCAGTTCTTTTCCTGATCACATTGTTTTTTTTACCATTGTCCTGATCACATTGTTAATTATACTGTTATGGCAAAAAAATTGCAAACCTTGGAAACTTGATCTTGGATTGAAGCTCTTGATATATGTCTGCAGGCTTGTACTGAAATGGTACTGCCAACGGATGGAAACAGCAAGGAGAGCATATTTCCAGCATCTGCATACAACTATAGTATCCGTGATGCCTATTGCAAGAATCTCTTTGACATTGATCCCCGCCCCCATTGGATCACAACCGAGTTTGGTGGCCGTGTGAGTTGTAAATCTTATAGCAGCAATATCCCTTTTAACTTTTTTACACATCGAATTGCTTTCTGATGTAACCCTTGTTCCCCTTTGATCAGGATATCAAAAGGGTCTTAAGACGCTATGGAAGCAATATTATCTTCTTCAATGGCTTGAGAGATCCATGGAGTGGTGGAGGGTATTTGATCCTTGAGCCTAATCATTCCATTCCTTTCTTTTTCTCTTCCTATAACCTCGATCTAACACACTGACTGCTTCCATGTATTGAACAGGGTCCTCAAGAACATATCTGATACCATAATCGCCATAGTTGCAAAACACGGTAAGAGGCTAATAGCTTCATCATGATTGAATCCACCTTCATGGTTCATAATTATGAACACTTTACTACACACTGAAACTCGTGCAGCACTCAGAAACCATCTAAATCCCCTATATGCTTGATCATGCATTGTTCTGATTCTATCAAAGAGAAACTACGATCGTCAAGATCTGATACTTATTATGCGAGTTGAGTAGTTTGTGCACTTTTGCATGTATGTAACTGTATGCGTCTTGTTTGTGTATGTCAAAAACAGGGGCGCACCATGTGGACTTGAGATTCTCAACCAAGGAAGATCCAGAATGGCTTAGAGAAGTTAGAAGAAGCGAAGTCCAGATCATTAACGGATGGCTAGGCCAATATTACCTGGATTTGGCTGAATTCTAGTTGGCTAGGCCAATATTACCTGGATTTGGCTGAATTCTAGTTAGCCTGGTTAACATGAAACCAATTCTTATGTAGCCAATACATGGCCATTTGTTGAAGCTAAACTCAATTATTTAGGGCGTGGGTTCGCTGTTACACAATTTCGTTTTCTAGCTTCATGGCACTGATAAGGTGGAATACGGAATACCATACTTCCATAGTGATATCACGATTGAAGGAATAAGAAAAACAGCACAGAACGATAAACAACATACTGTCAATTTTTTCAAATTAAACAGGCTATATAGAATAATCAACCTCAGTTATACATGCTGAGGTTGCTTACCATTATCTTTGTACAAACATATCGTATCCCCCTACGCAATAACAATGCAAAGGTGTGAGAACTAAGCTCTACACATCTTGAAGATTCCAAGACGGAACTCTATCAGCTCTAGTCTAGCTTCACCCCGCGGGTATACATGTATATCCTTCATAAAGTTCCTATTCATGGCAGTAGTAGTACAAGTAACAGGAGCTTTGCAAAAGCTTACCCTTCTAGTTCACTTCAGCAAAGGGTGATCGCGGAATGAGTGAGGGCTTGGTGTGCTTCTCGTTGGTCGTTTCATAGGGATGAGTCTCTCTGAATTCCGAAACAAGCTCATCCATTGGCATAACACGAAGTGACTGTAGGGTTCCTGCACTCGGGATGTCTGGTTCACATTTCTCCGGTGTTAACCCAGTTTGTTCATATTCCTGACAAAAAAAGATGTTATAGCACCAATAGTAAAGAAACAGAAAACGTGAATAAAATGCTCGCAAAGCAACTTGCAATGTTTCACTTTAGCATGTCTAATAGCATTTCAGAGATAAAATAAAGGAATTTAGTCTGCTTCTAATATGTCTTACAGTATGCATAGACTCAACAAAAGTATGCTAAGCTAAACAATCTAATTGTATACACACCATATATCTTTCCTGGAATGTTTCTCGGGTCTCCTTTTCGATAAGAGTTGCTTGACCTGAGTGATCCTCTCTGAAAGTTTCCAAATCGTCTTCTTGAGCTTTGGCAGATGACAAAATCCCATCTACATCTTTTTGTTGCGATTCTGACCAACCTATTTAATAGCATGAGAGATCCATCATCTTTTTGTAGGCAACAATGTTATTCAGAAATGGAACAAGCTACGAGCTCTTTAAGTGGCATCGCTGAACTCCAATATATAGCTCATGTGAGAATCAGCATTACATCAGCAAGTCCAGAAACAAATTTCATTGTATCTAAGAACATAAAACTTATTCATCTACAAAAAAAGCAAAGAAAAAAAAAGAGCATAGGACTTACAATCCAATTGCTTGGCTATGTCCTCAGTGCTCCTCACTGTTTCTTGCTCCGCTGCACACCTAGTAGTATCAACTTCATCTATATGCTGCTTGTTCCCATCAACTACGCTCCTAGAGTAAAGAATCCGTACAAAGTGTTAGCAATAGCATACAGTATCAACAAACAATTTGTAGTAAATGGAAAGTGAAATTTACAAGAAAAATAAGAAGAGGGATGGAGCCCAAGCATCGTAGACCAACCTTACAATAGACCCTAACACCAAAGCTTGTTTACTTGACATCTCATTTACGGATTCATGTGTTCTCTTCCAGTGCTTAGAAGCTGTTTCAGCAACACTCATGCTACAGCACAAAAATGCCAATAAGACATGAGAAGTTCCGCACAAAATTTTGTGTAGAAGCCAAACAATCGTAATAAGCTTGCACATCGAATGTAGAAAAAATAAAATAAATAAGGTCCATGAAGTCCACCTTTCTCGTACTAGCTGCTCCATCCGACAATGTTTCACGGCTGATAAACTAATAGTATCATTGGCATCATTAGAAGCTTGCACGGAAAATGCTTGCCATTTTCTCTTTGCATCGGTTGTGATGCCTTCCATGGTTGAAACATGGTCATCCAGAAAAGCTTTGTCAGCCTTGTCATTTTCTCTAAGATCATTCAATCTAGCATTCACCTGTACAAAGAATATTAGGTCATGTTTCAATAAAGGGCTAAAAAGAAAGAAAATTGTAGGAAAGGTCTAAAATGAACCATCTCTTGTTGACATCGCAAGTGACTATTCACTACGCCCGTCAGTAGGCTCGTCATATCAGCGATGAGCTTCTCGGCGTTGGATTTTGACAGTTCCTTCATAAAGTAGAACAAAAAGTAATTAGACGGTTTCAAAAGAAAAAGTAGCATAACCAAACTTGCAGTCACAAACCTCAAAAGATTTCTGAAAAGCAGAAATGTTTTTTTCTTGAATCTCCTCCGAGGCATGATTACGAAGCTTACTCAATTCTTCTACAATCTTCTGCAGATACCCACCAATGTACTCTGAAATTTCCTTCATGTGCTCAACACCATCATTGAATCTCTATCAAAGCAATCAAGGAAACCAATAAGTTCCAACAGCTAGAAGAACTCTGGGAGAACTACTGCATTCTGCTATTAATGCACAGAAATGACCAAATAAGCAATTCAGAAAACAACTACAAATACAAACCTGTTGCAGTTCCCTAGCAAAGACAGTCATTTCTCCTTGGTGTCTTGATAGAGTTGCTTGAAGGTCATTGTGTATCGAAGCTGCCTCAGCAGCCTCCATGATAAGAAACTGATACAAAGAAGCAAAGACTTAAACAAGTCAGACCCCAAAGACCCCTGTGAATCAACTAATCTAGCTAGGATTCTGAATCCCTTCATAAGCAAAAACAGCATATAGCATTGGTCACAATTTCCATGCTACATAGTGGCTTAAACTATTTGGCTTAGTTCAACCAACTAAAGCATACATTATAGAATAAATTAAGGGAGGAAGCTGATTTCCATCATTTCTCCAGTTCAAGAACAGATGGATGTTTATTCAACCCACCTCTTCAATAGAACGAGCTTCTGAAGAAGCTAACACCGTGATCTCATCCAAGCGAGCATCACTTTCAGCATTGTGCGAACGAACAATATTTTGCAGACTCTCAATGTGAGAAACATATGCAGTCCTCGATTCCATCACCTTTTTCATCAAGTCAGTCATGACCTACAAAAACAGCAAATACATTAGCGACCAAGACCAAGAATAAAGTTGCATATTTCACATTGTAAGCAAAAATTGCATAGCACAGGAATACAAATGATACACGAAGATATATGGGGTACCTCGTTATGTCTATCAAGTAGTGAATGACAGAGGCTATCCACACATTTTAGGCGGTCCTGTTGTTGGGACATAGAGGACGCTACTTTGTTGCAAAGAAGACCGAGCTTCTCAGCCAGATCTTCTTGATAACTAATCACTATTGATTTGTTGTCAGCACTCAGCTTGTTTTCCCTAGCTGCAAATGGAAAAATGCCATTTAGTTTGTCGGCAAAAGGTGAAGCAAGGTTTGGCGCCATTAGTCAAATTCACAGATGAACAGATACAATACCGATTTTCGAATATAGAGAGGCATTGTTTTGAAGAGCTTTTTCCAGCTCTGAACGCAGGCTGCAAGCTTGCTGGGATAAAGCATCCTCTATGTACAAAGAGAGTTTCAGATTGAAAGCAAAAGGTGGAGTGAAAGGAGGGCATATATCATGCAAAATAAATAAATAAATAACGAAATAATACAAATAAAAGAGGAAAAAAACCTGCTTTTTGTTGTTCTGATATTACGTATTCTTTTTCTTTCAAAGCATACTTGCATCTTTTTACCTCCTGCTCACAGCCCGTTAATAGTTCCCTTGTGAAGTTCAAGTTTTTCTGCACAAGAGACACATCAAATATCAATCGATTCAATTTCAATACCAATATGTATGTCGAGAAATATTTTCAACCTCCGTAGAATCAAGTTTGTTGCTCAGGTCGGAACATTGTTGCACCTCAGCGTCATATCTGCTTTGCAAATCCTCCAGTTGCTATTCATAGACCACAACAAAATAATAGAACCATTATCCAGATTAATACAAGTAGAACTAGAACTAATAACAAGATCCGGACAGACAACTAACCTTTTGTTGGTTCTCAATAGTAACACCCATCAGCCCGATCTGATCTGCCATTGCCTAAACAATGGAATTTACAATAAGTTAGCAGAAAAATACAGCCACAGAAGGTCATCTTGCTTTTCCTTGTCGCATAATTAGTTAATTACGAACTTTTCTTAATTAGAATAAACCAGAATATGCAGATTGCCCTTACACAATAGGAAAATGGTGTACCTTTCTTTCATTCTCCTCCTGGTGATACCGTTCTTTAGGAATATATACGCCATTCTTCTCACGAGCTGCGTGGAGCTCTGACTCAAGCAGATGGTTTGTAAATAAGACAACAAAGAGAAAAACCTTGATAATGGACGAATATCAATCTCTTGCCTGCTTTAAGACGCTCAATTTCACCATAAAGTTCCTTTATCAGAGTAGTTTTCATCATCTTCTGATTTACCTATAAAATCACATTACCACTAATGAATATGGTCAAAGAAAATTCAAGAGAATGCCAATCTAGAGAAAAATAATCATAGAGGTCAGCATTTCAAATCTCAGCCCAAGAGAAAATAGCCCAGCAATGAGTAAGCAAGTACTTGCACACACCTGATACCATACACCTTTCAATACTTTTGGTCAGATATACCCAAAAAATCTATTGATTTATAATTCCAAAAGAATTTGGACTTCAGCACCAAACAAGAGGGATGTAAAACAGCACTTGGTAATTCTGAAAGATGCAGAAACCAACCTCGGGCTTGTTCCTGATGTTTTTTGCCCTGTGTGCATAATCAAGAGTGCTAAGTGTCTCCTCTAGGCAGTGCACAGCAGGGGATACAGTTGCTATGATGCACGTCTTGGTTCTTCCTCCCAATGAATCACGCAACAATCTTGTGAGTTTGCTATCCCTGTTTCATCAGGCACTGAATTAGAATTTAATTCTCATGAAGATGTAGATAGCTCAACAGGACTATTTAAGCCGACCAACCTGTAGGGGACATGACCAAGATGTTCCACAAGAGCATTAATGACCCGCCCTAAAGTGAGCAAACTCTTGTTTATCTCCCCAGCTTCTCTAGCTCGACCCTAAGAAGTATTAGAAAATATCAAGACTGCACGGAAAGGAATTCTGAAACTAATAGCCAAGGATAGGAAAGTTCTCAGAGATTATCAATTCATTATAATTTGGATGAGCGCTTCTCACCTCTCGTGCCCCAGAGCGAGAAATATTCTCTGAACCGGCTAAGTCGACCAAATTGAGCTTTCCACATTTAATAAGTTCTTCGCCTTCTGGGGTTGCTTCCTTGATATGTATAGTTATGGAGAAGAGAGAATGTGATCGGCTGAGCATATATAAACTTTTGGTGTTAACCTAACTTTGTTTTATCTCTTTCACAAACCACATAAAGCAGTGAATAAGTATATCACCTTGATTGTTTGTTTAGAAGAGTTTCTGCAGTTCGGCGTTTTGCAGAGCCTCTCTCAAGCAGTGTGAATATCTCATTAGCACTAGTCACAATCTCCTCCTCTAGTCCTCTGACAAGAACTCCTCCTTTTCCATCTTCCATCAAAGGCAACTGTTTCTTCTGTCTATCCTCTAATACTACTTTAGATATTTCCTCCGGTGCTAGAAGATCGGTGATCTCTTCATTGTACAATTCTAGAAAGGTAACTTTTACACTATACTCGGCATTCTGACTCTCTAATGTATCGAATATCTGTTTGATAGCTCTGGGTATCACTCCCGCTTCAGCAGGTAGCTCTCCATTAGGCCCACTCTGTCAGATCATCAAGCCACCAAGAACAATTATTTTCGTAATCGATTGAAAGTTCATCAGGAAAACAAAATGCCTTCCTAGTATACCTTTGACCTCTTACAATCTCCTTCCATCGTATAAGTTTTCCCTGTACCGGTTTGCCCATATGCAAAAATGGTACAGTTGAAACCTTCAAGGACCTCGTTAACGATGGGGACAATTGCCTCC
The DNA here is from genome assembly GCA_001925005.1 of Drosera capensis. NCBI lineage: Eukaryota > Viridiplantae > Streptophyta > Magnoliopsida > Caryophyllales > Droseraceae > Drosera > Drosera capensis. Next base: position 41,317 of record LIEC01010415.1, on the reverse strand, counting down.
TTATAAAGATCCTTCTGCTGAGCTGAAGGACCAAAAACCTGCAAAAGTTAAATCACATGAACACCACAATCTAAGGAATCAATAAATATTACCGAAACCCAGAGTAAGCCAAAGAAGTAAGACTTTTGGAAATAGTCACACAATATTAGAGCAAAAGATTAATTAAAAGAGCTCGGCCAGATTAATCAAACTTGACAGGAAGTTCAAGTCATCAGAGAGCCATGGTCACGACAGAGTAATCTAGTTTTGTGGCCTGACATTCATATCTTCTACGTCTCTAAATGAAAAGCCATAGGACAATGTTGCCACCATCCTACTAGAAGCACACACGCTCTATTTTCTAATAAGGCGATCCAAACTCGGTGAACCTATTGTCCAAATGATCGGAACTTCGCATTTTACTCGAAGCGAAGACACCAAACAAGAAATATTCATGCTCAACGCCAACCAAAATAAACTCCAATTCAATCATTCACCTTCCAAGCATCCTCAAATCAGGAGACAAAAACAACAATCAAAAGCACACACAACTAACACAAAAAATGTCGATGAAGCGTATCTCGCCTTATCGAATGTAAACACTCTATCGATATGTTTCCCCCCGACATTCTGCAGCACGGCGACCTCTCTCTGATGCACATTGCACGTCAACACCTGCGGCGCATTGCTCCGCAGCTCTTCCTCGCTAAACGGCCTGCACACACCCACACACACATCAAATCCACCCCTCATTTCAATACAAACCTCAAATTCTATATCGAATCAACGAAAACTCTCAAATCAGATGAAAACACCACCAAATCAAATCGAACAAAAAAGAAGAGAGTACCTGCAGCGAAGAAGAACTTGAACATTGACACCTTTCTCCTTGTCCGTGCGATTCGACATCCTCGAATGAGGATTAAGAGGAGAGATTACCAGATTCGGGTCTCAAATTTTGCCGATTTAGCGATTCGAAACCCTAATTTGATTCTCGATTTGGGGATTTGAAGGCAGTGTTCTCTCTTCTCTGCGTCGTTCAGCGAAATGAATTCAGTGCGATTTTGAAATTAGTGTTTTTTTCTCTTGTTTTTTGGGGGTTTTGTCTGAAATGATTTTTGAATTTTCAGTGAGTCCGCTCTCTTGTGAATGGAAACGGTGGGGGATTGGACGGCGGAGATTGGGAGAGAAGCGCAGATCCGACAGTTGAAAAGGGCTTTAGGGTCAAGGAGTTTGGTGGGGAGGGCAACCCACATTTTGGGCCATAAATACTGATCATTCATAATTAGTAGTATGATATTCCTTGGTCACAACATAAATAGCACGTTTGATTTGGGAATTTATCAATGTAAATTTTAATTTATATAATAAGATAATTAAATATTATTTTTTATAAAATTATTATGAAATATTAATGATAATTTAAATTATATATTTCAGTCGTGAGCTAATGAAATAAGAAACTCTTCAAAATATATGTTGAATAATATAAAAATAAAATATTATATTTATTTTAAGACGGAAAAAATACTAACGATAATCAATTTTCATGCCTAAATTCTTTTTTTTTTTCATGTATGAATACTTCCATCACCTATATAATTTGTCAATAGATCCTCAAGTGAATAGAGTTCTTATAAGAAATTATGATCCATGATATACTAGAGTTGTCTATCACATAGCCATATCATCTGTATACGTTAAGCAGAGTATAAATGATAAGGTAAACCACATCACTATTTGACTATTTGTACGCAGAATTCAGGCCTATAGCGTTTAGCATTGATCCTGAAGCATAGCATTGGATTTGCAATTCTCCTATTCGCAAACGATACAACACATGACTAGACGTTACAAGAAGCTTAGCTTGAGCCGTACGTGTTCTCTATGGATTACAAATCGCACCTGTGAAAACCGCGATTTTCAGAACTGCAACCCTCTCTCTAAAGAGTTTTTGGATGTCAAACCTTCCATGACAGCATTCTATGGCTCAAACCACCTCGCGAAATGTATCAGCACAACAAGGCAATAACAACCTGCGATTTGCTCGCTGAAAACTATATTCGTCAAAGGTCTTCTCGAGCAGCATCTTGAAGAGCGGATGACAAAGAAAGCTTGTAGGCACCGAGAACCTCTCCTTCTTCTCGCCAACATAAACCGCCAGGAACCCAGGCTTCCCTGCTTTTCGTAGTGACTGGTTCATATCAAGCAATGTTTCAGAATCCACGAGAGTCTTCTTGGTCAGCTTCTTCCTGAAGCTCTTCAATCTTAAGGACGGTAAGTGCATCACGCAATTGAAAGAACTGGTTGAGGCATGGCGGTGGTGCTGCTGCTGGCAAGGAGGCATCAAACAGGAAACAAATGAGATGGATACTGGATAGTGAAAGGAGCAAACGAATGCCATCTAAATTAGAGTATAAAAGAGTCTCTGTCAAGGAAGAGTAAGAGGGAGATAGTGTTCATGCACAGGACAACTTCAACGTGCTTGCCTCTTATTCTAGAATTTTTGGTTTTTTTCTTTTTCCGCATCCTTACAGAACCCTGATAAATGGAATACTGTCGCAAAAATCATGTTTCAGACAATCACGCTGTATAAACTAATTAAGAAAATATGATGTTACCTTCAGGCTCCAGCAGCATTTGTTGAGCTTGACGATGAAGAGGACATCTGAAAGCTAGAACATCTAGTCCTCGCTACTTCCAAAAATCGCTGTGGTCATGGAATCACAGAACCTTCTCATCTTAAGTTGAGCATGATCATGCAATTTCTCTCCACGCTTCTTCCTGGACCTCGCTCACAGAGCGACATGGCCACTATCAGAAGACAGGGTTACAGATCATTAGATTCACTGTTGCTGGTCTTTGGTGATTACATGCCAGCTGCCAGTCTTCGCCAGAGCAAGTTCTCCTTGCACCATTACATAGAAATCTTCATCTTTTTTAACCAAAGAAGATGTTATCACCAATAGTCATTGCAGGAGCAGAATCCACTGTCAAAGTGATGAAAGCGAGTTGCATCTCTACCAATAAAGCGATGGCTCACAACCTTGCTCACCAACTTTAGAAACAAATGGCAGTCGTCACATACCCTTAGGTTCTTGATCACAACAATCTCGGTTCCATCTATAGAGTTGAGGACTGCAAATGCAATCGCCAGCCTCTCACTATGCACTCCCACGCTAACTGAAGCGTCTCCATTTTTAGTAAAACCAAGTTCCTTCACGGAATCTTCCAATTCTTTCAACCTTATGTAAATCCTATCTGTCTGAGGATGAGATCTGTCGCCCGACATGAAGAGGTGAATCTTGCCTTTAAGATCAACGTAACTATACCCAGGATCTTTTTTCAGCTTTCTATCTCTCATCATCCATCGAACCTTTAATATTCCCTTCTTGTCCCCGGCATCCAAATATATGTTGGATAACAAGACATAGTATCCAATGTTAGTGGGTTCAATCCCCGTGGCACGCTCAAAAGCTAGTTCCGCCAGCTCGACATTCTTGTGGATCTTGCAGGCGCCCAAGAGTGCACCCCATACAGCAGCATCAGGTTTAAAAGGCATGGATGTTATTAGATTGCGAGCTTCTTCAAGACGCCCAGCTCGACCTAGAAGGTCTACCATGCAAGAGTAATGCTCCCGCTCAGGGTGCAAACCATAGTCCCGCTCCATCGAATAGAAATAGTCCAAGCCTTTTTCAGGAAGGCCTGCGTGGCTGCAGGCAGTCAATACGCTCACAAAAGCAGTAACATCTGGATGTATTCCACTGTTGATCATCCCATCAAAGAGAGAAACAGCAATCTCCCCTTGTCCATGCATACCATAGCCGCCAATTATAGCTGTCCATGACACTAAACTCTTGTCTTGTAAGCCATCAAAAATCGCACGAGCCTTCACCAAGTTACCGCACCTAGCGTGCATATTGATCAGCGCATTGCTCAAGAACGGGTTAGAATTCAACCCGAGTATTCCCATCTGAAGTTCAACCTCACAACCAACCGCACGTGCTCCAAGATAAGCACAGGACGACAACACCCCAAGAAAAGTCACAGCGTCAGGACAGATCCCCGATGCCTTCATCTCTTGATAAAGGTTCAATACATCAGCAGCCATACCATTCTGCGCATACCCATTGATCACCGCGTTCCAAGTAATCAAGCCCTTTATCGACATCTCATCAAACAACCTCCTCCCAAACTCGACCTTTCCACACCTTGCATACATACTCAACAAACAATTCCCAACTGCCACACCGTTCATCAACCCAAACCTCACATTGCACCCATGTAAACACATCCCAAACCTCAACTCCCTCGGCGACCCACAAACAGACCCCAATCCGAGCATCGTCACCCCATCAAACGCCACGCCCGTCCGTCTCATCTCACGAAACAGCTCCACACCCTCCTCAGCCCTACCCCACATCATATACCCCGAAATCATCGCATTATAACAAACCTTCGGCTTAGTCATCATCTCCCTCCCTCTCTCAGACATTTCATCGAACACCTTCCGTGCATCCCTGACGTCACCGCATTTACAGTACAGCGAGATCAGAGACGTATTAACAAAAGTATCCCCATCACACCCAATATGGATTAGATGTCCGTGGAGCTGTTGGCCGATGACGAGGAGCGAGAGGGCCGCGGTTGATTTGAGGAGGAATGGGAAGGTGAAGGCGCTAGGTGAGTCGCCGGAGCTCAGCATTTGAGTGTAGAGGTGAAGGGCTTGCTTGAATTGGTTTTGTTTTGAGAGTTCGAGTAGTTGAAGATTCCATTTCGTGCTGCTGCTGCTTGGGCCGTTGGTTGTTCCTCGGCGTCGGCGGCATTGGTGGAGTGATCGGGTGTTGGTCTTCCAGTTTCTGATCATAGCATAGCATAGCAAGGATTGCTATAATCTCTCTTCTTTGTAACAGTTATGAGATGTCGTACTCCTGGTGTGACAAATTTAACAGTTGTGTTTTGGCACAAAATAAATCCAATCGTTTGTCATCCTGGTAAAATTTGATTCATGCTGTGATAATAAATTATTATTTTTTATAAAATTATGATAATCTATTAATGATAATTTAAATTATATGTTATAATTATGAATCGATGTAATTTTTTATATCGTTAAAACGAATAACAAAATTTTTTAAAATACGTATTAAACAATAAAAAAAATGATTTATTGAATTTATTTTGTGATGGAGGAAATGTTTTTTATTTTTTTGAAAATTATCTTCTCAAAAAAATACTAAAACACTCTCATTATCACCTTGTCTCCTATTTTTATTCTATTTTCTCCCACTCGGATAATTTTAAGGATAATTTAAGTTATATATATAAAAATCAACAGATATTTAATTTTTCATAAAATATCAGTGATTATATTTAATTTTAAACCAATGAAATATATTTTTATACATTAATCATTTTGCATGATTGTTATTGATTTACTGTTGGGATTGTTTAACTTGAATGTTTTATAATACTTGTAATCATTTTGAGGACTGTAATCATAAACACCCGATTCGTTGCGAACTCAAGGAGTTTCCTCTTTGATAAAACGTCCACCCACGGCAATTGCTAATTTTAGCCGTCGGGTATTTAGATAGAGAGTAACCAACTTATAACTGCCTCGTTCCCATTATTTTTGAAACCTCTTCTCATTCTGATCCATCATAAATTAAAACGGATGAATAAACGAAAATTATATATGTGAGAATTAATATGTTTAGAAAAAAACTAATCTAAATTCATATTTACGTACATCCCATCAATATTATAAAAATAATATTTTTTTCGTCTCATAATTTTTATAACATTTATTATTTTGGGATGTGTAAAAAATCTTATAAATTTTTCATTTTTGACAACATTTATTCTGAAAAATATCAAAACAACCATAATATATTATAATACATTCATTGTCTTCTTTCAAAATGATTATAATAAATTCTATTATTATTATTATTATTATTTTCCATCAAATCTCTTAAAAAAAATAAAACACACCCATCAAAAATCAATCACAGGGATCAAAATAAACAATTATCGGAGCCAGAGGAGTACCACTCAAACCGACATGACGTCCGCAATGAGACAATAGGCAGGACTACTGGACTGACTGGAGGGCCCTTGATTAAACTGAGTCCACAGAGACTTAACTCCAGAACAGACAGATCAGGATCAGGTGGTTCGTGGTCGACTGCTCGTCCAGGTGATACATGCGCATTTTCCCCAAGAATTACTACTCATAAGTATTTGCATTTCAAAAGCACTTCGAAGGCGATCAAAAAATTCACAACAAAAAAAAAAAATCCTAGAATACTATCAAGCTGGAGCCAACAAGGACCATTTGTCTCTGAAGTCACGTGTCTCATGAACCATCTCTTTGGATCTCGCCTAATCATTCTAATAAATATCTGATACGAGGAAACAAATCTGTCGCTAGCATTTCTCTGTCGCATACATACAAGTCAAGGTGCTTCAACTTGAACCCTTCAAAGTTTCATTTCCACACATCACATAATATTACCAACTCCACCCGTCTTTCTTTCTATCCTTCATCATTTTCTACATTCCTCTCCATATCCATCCATGCCTCAGGCAGACGGCGGCACCCCAGATAGCAAAATCGCCTGCGAAACGATCGCCACAGAGCCTGAACCGTCTTCCCAGCTCCCCGATCAGAACCCGCCCGACTACGCCCCGGATTCCTTTTTCCTATCCAAGGATGCAGAGCTTGATTGGCTCGATCGCAACGCATTCATAGAACGCAAGGATTCCGGCAAAGGCGCCCCGCCAGCACCTCCACAAGCACCACTGTCGTATTACGGCAACTTGAAGAAGTCGAAAGCGTCGATCATAGATCTCCCTAGGCGGCAGAAGACAAACTATAAGGAATCGGATCACAAGCCGAGGGCTGTTTGGGTATTGCCTAAGAGATCAGAATCCGCGAGCGGGAAAGAGACGGAGCCATTGTCGCCGAAGGTGTCGTGTATGGGAAAGGTGAGATCCAAGAAGGATCAGAAACGGAGGACAGTGGCATCAGGGACAAAGGAGAAGCCGGTGGGGGTTTGGAGGAGGAGGTTTGGGTGTTTGTTCGGTTCCAGGGGCAATGCAAGGGAGGACAAGAGGAGAGACAAGGAGGGGACGAAGGTGGAGAGAGTTGGAAGCGTGAAGGGGGAGTTACCTGCGGTGGCGACGGTTGAGGCTGAGCCACCACAGTTGGGGGCGATGCAGCGGTTCACATCCGGCCGGAGGTCTGATGCTTGGGCTGCTGACGTTGCAGTCCACGTACAGGTCGAATCCTGAATCAATCTGATCTCATTGTATCATATGAATGTCTTGTCCTTCGATGAATGACACCTACAATGAAAGATAGTACAAGAGTTTCGAAAGAGAGAGTTCAACAGGCATTCAGTATGTAATCTATAAATGATTGAGAAGTAACAAGTTTTACATCTCATGTTCATCACTCAGGCTGTGGTAAGCAAATTTCTTCAGAATGTGTGGTATTTGAACCACAATACAAACGTACATAGAGATGAGATTTCTTCGGAAGAAGCAGGTAACAATTCGAGAGTGTTTGATTATAAGAATCACATAACCTGTATGATATCTACAAGAACATACAAGCATACAGGACCTGCTTCAGGTGGCATAAGTTGCTTTCAGATAATCTACAATATCTGCACTTTCAAACATTTTCACTCCGGTATTTGGATCCTCCAAGTATGGTACCTGAACAGATGATGAAGAAAGACCATGTATAACGCCATTGAATACACATCTGTGGTTAGTACAAGGGTCGGGAAGTGAATACCTGGAAATGTCCCACTCTTTCATATAACTCCTGTCTCTTGGGGCTGCCACGAGCGCAACTGTAATAGAAGGGTTTGGCGTCAATTTCCCACATCTAACGTAGGTTTAACTCAGGTCAGTGCGGGATGGTTTGGCTCAAGTCCATTCGAGCACAGCCAAATTACGAAATGAAACAAGTTTGATTGCAAGCTTGGATATGAAATAGTAATAGTACCAAGTACCTGTATAAAATGTGCGGCAATTCAAACTCCACGAGAACCTCACGCACAACTTTGGAGAAAGGAGACGGCTGAAAAGGGATGAATATTCTCGTTAAAGACTAGGTCATGGTTCAAGAAAATGAGCCGTATGCAGAAGCATTCAAGGTTGAAGAAAAACCTCGTACGCCCATAGCTCCAGGGGTTTAGGGGGTAACTTGGCCGGGGTGTATGATCCACCCTGAAGAACCAAATCAAAAGAATGAATGGAAAAGAAACTAGCACATATATAACAGACACTTGAACCATCAATAGAAAAATGCTAGCGACGACTGCTTCTGTCGCCGTTCTTCAACACTGATTGTCTGATGGCCTAGATCAGCTAGTGACAAAGAAGAACAAGTTCATCCTGTTTTTCCCAGTGCAGAAGAGGGTTAATCACGTGGTGGGGTTTGGTCCAGAAATGCTGCAGACATTTCTCCTAACAAAGAAATGGCAAACCACGGTAACTTACCCTGCCCATTCTTCCCAGCATCGCAAAGCCTTCTGTTAAGGTCTGAACCACAGTAGATCAAACGAAAGCTGGCAATAAGCTTATGGAGCATTGGACAGAAATAAATAGAATTGCAAGGACTATAATATAAAAATTGGAAGAAACCGTTAGCAACCCCAGCGATAACAATAGTGGGACTTTTCCATCGCCTGAAATAGAAGAACGCCACGATCAATGATATAGTTCACACAACAGACAGAAGATTGTCACTCAACAGTTTGGAGTAGAGCAAACCAACAAGGAACTAAGCAATTATAAAAACCACGCACCGTACTTATTGACCAAGTACTTAATTATGTCGTCCGATTCATACATTGATACTCCAGTGTTTGGATCCACCTGTTGTCCACACAAAGTATCATCAAAACCGTAAAGCAGCATGAAACTCAATGTGATACTTGATTCCATATTGTTAGATATGTCTGGCAATGCGCTCAAAGCATCCTAAAGGGAAGAAATCAGAGCAAATCTAAATAAGAAATGTATTTGACCATGTAGGGGAACTGCTTTTTCCCGCCCAACTGAACCGCCTCAGGACGAAAGTTTGGACCATTTTTCGGACAAGGATAGTAGAGGATATCTAGGTCCAACACTGCTACAATTTCCCTGACCTGTCCAACGTAAAAATACTCAGTTTGCAGTATAACTATAAGAGAGAACAGAACAATAGATAATAAGAACTAAACTCAGCGTCTTAATAGTCCATGGACCTCAGATGGCCAAAGACTGAGGGCATACCTTTCTACAGAACGGGCAGCTAAGATTGTAGCATGTCGGTTAAGCATCCATAAACGAAAAAAAGAGAGAAAAAGTCGGGCATATATTAGTTCACAATAAGAATCGCCTTGGATAACAAAAAGCTAATTGTCAGGAGAGAGGGAAATTAGATACCTTTCGAACTCATATATCTCGATAGGCTTCTCTGGGCGAGGGCCCAAACTTCCACTCTCCTTCAACTTGTAACCTTAAACCATCATCAGCACCATGAGTGAACATTAGAAAACTGAAACATGAGGGGCTGTAGTTGCATGTTCACTATTGTACTATGCTACTTCAGAATATCCATGACACACCTTTATATTCTTGTTAGTGCTTTTGTCATGCTAAAATTGAAAATCCTGGGACGAACAGATTCGTCAAGGGTTGCACTTTTTGTAGAAAACCATGATTTAGAACTCACACGTTAATCAATTTGTAGAAAACTATACTCCCAAGAGTTAGAAGATAGTTGCTACTCGTTTCAACAGAAAATCTTCCACAAATTCCGGAAAGAGGTAAGAAACAAGCAGCAGACGAGAATGATACCAGCAACTTCTAATCCATATTGGTTTGAAGGGTATTCATTTTTGGGTACAAGGGATACTGAATACCTGCCATTATACAAAAAGAACCCTCGTTCAGATTCAAGGGAGATATAAGCCTATAAACGAGATTCAGATCTGCAGATAAGGTCATAATCATCCTAAACAATGTTGCAACCATTCAATCTCACAAGTCACAAACGACATGCGACCATAAGATCAACACTATCCGACACTCCGATCTCCCCTACTGCCCAACACTACCATTCGTCAACACTACCATTTCCCAAATGCAGAGTACTTCTTCCTCGGCATGACCTACAGCATATCATGTCTTAGCCATGAACATCATTGAACACAGTTCTAATCGCACAACCAACCAAACCAAAGCCTTCGATGGCCACTACGAGCCATGAACAACCCTCGAATACAGTTAGTTCTAATCACAAATCAAACAAGCAGCAAGATAAAAACAAGGTTGAGAAGATGACAACAAATAGAATACTAAACCCTAACCGCATCATATCGCAAAAACGACATTCAATTTCAACATTACCCTGACACAAATGCACCAGTTCCAAGCCTGAAAATCAAGGCCAGAGAAGCACCGAGTATATCAAGCCCCCTATCAGGCCTCACCGTAAACGGCCTCGGCGTCGGCGGCTTGAAGTTCTTGGGCGGCGAGAATTCCGGCGCCGAAGTCGACTCGATGCCAGCCGATGCTTTGACGAGGAGTCGGCGGCTGCTGGGGAGTGTGAGGGTTGGGATTCGGCGGCGGAGGATCGGCGGCGGAGCAAGGTTGAGAATTCCGGCCATGATCGCCGGCGATGGCGTGGGTGTGTTGGAGTTTGATGAGTGGTTTGTGTTGGGTAGTGGAGTTCAACAATATCTTTGATGAAAAAATGAACCTGTCATTTGGAAAAAACAAAAAAAAAGAAACGAAGATTTCCGTTTAGCCACGCAACTAGTCACGTGTTTTTTTTTGTGTTTTCTACCTCATAAATTTTATAATATTCAAATCATATAATATATATATTGATAGAAAATTTGATATGTATATAATAATGATTAAATATTTTTTAAAAAAATTTATTGTAAAATATCGATGATTGTGTAAATTATTTATTTTAACTTAATACATGTTACGAGACGATCAGACGTGATTTGATATAAAAACGAGATTTATATTTATAAATATAATAATAATACAAAATACGTATATGTTGTAAAATTTATGAAACCAACGGATTATAAATTTATGTGTGGGTAATCAAAAATTAATCAAATAAAAAAATAGAGAAAATTAACTTAGTAAGAAAAATCTTAAGCTTGTTGAAATATATATAATGTTGAGATTGTTCTTTTATATCCTTAAAAAATATAGAACCTCGCATCTTAGCACTTAAGGAAAAGAAACAATTCACCACTAAAACAACAGGGGATAATATGCTGCAAAGAATATACATGGGTATCGAGATCCAATTATAAACATCGAACGGAATATTCTTTTTGATCTCTTTAACTTACATCATTACAAATATATAATACAACAAAATGGTGGGAATTTTTTTTGTTTAATCCTTCACATGTCATTTTCTTATTGATTAATAGTTATACACGTATCAACCTTTTAATTGGTTTAAACATATCAATTTTTATTGATTTATACATAATTATTAAAAACATCATTATTATTAAGCATAGGAAGGATTTGAATCAAATCATTAACAAGCATCATCAATTTGCTTATATTATACCAAATTTACAAGTTAAATGAGTAATACCAAATCAAATTTACGATAATAAATGAACTCAAAACGTATTTATATCATCCGAAATATAAGGATTAGGTCCAGTCAACCTAATTGGGACTATTGGCTGTAGTTTATTTAGCGAGAAATGTGAAGTCTTGAAGTTGTGAACAGTCAACACAGCTGGTGCCGTATAACACTGTCTTTTAATAGGAGCCTTGAATGTACGATAACAATCACTTATGAGCATTCACAGCAACAAATTATTCGGATGCTCCCTATAACCTGCTAAGTGTACATGTGCTGTAATACGCTGTCGTAATTATAAACAATACAACTATACTACTGAATAACACTGGTCGATCGCTCTCTTTCACCTTTCCTCACCATGGATCAACTTACAAACCTCCAATCTAAGTCTAACTCCTAACGTTAACCACTAGTGATGTTAACAACACAATCAATAATTGCGTTGGGAAGAACATCAGTGTTAATGTACAAAAAATCCAAACAACTATGCTAAAAACATTTAAGCATGTTGCCTATATGCTTTTCCAGCTTCATAAAAATCACAATGTTTCGCTGCAGATCACGACTCCGCTCACTTATATATAAGCACAACTTTTAAGCACTGCCACGCATGATATAATGGCTCATGGATCCACTGTGGTTCGCGCATCTCCATCGCAGCAAAGTCGATAACTAACAGCAACGGCGAACTAAAGATCATAGACCGGCGACAATGCAGAGTCTAATTGAGCAGTGATCTTGAAACACAGTTCAATAGCTCAACCAGAAAGCGTAAAACAAAATCCTTCAAGTTCAGGTACATGCTGATAAAAACAATGTTCCATGGCCCGCGAAAAAAGGTCTGCGGGCATTCTTAATACTGATCTTCCTGTCCTCGCTCAAGGTGCTCATGAAAGATCTCCAGAATGCTTAATCGTCCAGACGGGAGGCTTAAAACACGCGGACTGGCTGCCCCATAGTACTCTTCAAATACAAGCAGCGGACCTGATTAATAAATAGGATACACTTTATATTAACCATACAAGCAAGGATGTTGAAACCATCTGATTTAGTAGAGCACAACAAATCTTAAGCATAATAACTACTTTAAGGTGCAATTTTGTTTGATGCATCATCTGACTTTGATTTTAAAATTTCATACTTAGATTGCAAACGGGACAACTCTGTATCCCGTATTCTATATACTCAGAAGACATCCAATGATGCCAAGTTTTCTTTGCATACAAACTTCCAACTCGGCAAAGTTGGAATTTCAAGCAACAATAGCTTTGGAAATGAAGGCAGTGGTAGTATTTGTAACATTGATTTGACTCACCTCAAGGACTAAAAATGGGCTCAATAGAATCTGATCGGAGACAAAAGCTTCACGCGCAAAACAGATACCCATTGAACGACACTTTTCCATGAGCTCATATGAGTCCCCTGGGCTGGGGTGAGGTGGGGTGGGGTGGGTGCAATTCTTTCCGTCAATAAGCACCAAGATACGCATTCATGGGCCAAGGGTTCCTACAGCTACCTTCAGATCAGCCCAAAACTGTCCATTCTTGACATCCATATCCATCCTTCCCAAGTTGGCCACTGAACCAACAAATGCAACCTCATCTTTTAATAGAAGCTGTAACAACCCGCAACAATTTAAGGGAATAGCAAAACGTCTGCCAATCACAACTTCAATACTATCGTCTAGGATCAAGTTTGATCGCTGTTTATTCTTGTTCCAATTGCTCTTCCTTTCTTTGAATTGTTGTTTCCCTTTTTTATTCTCTTACCTTTATTGTATATTTGTGTGATTCAGTGATTGACGCTCTACCAATTTTAAAAGAAATTTTATTTATATATGAGTTTAAAATAATCTAAGTATACAAAAAAATAAAATTATTGTATCAATTTTCCCAAACTCTCATAACTCGTGTAAAATCATCAACCTTACAAGATCTCATAGGGAAGAGTGATAAGAAAAATCTAATTAACAATTTCTGTAAATGCAATTGATAGTGGGGAAATTAATTTGAAAAATATATTCAAGGACATACAATTTCTTTATGAAAACAAAAAAGAAAAAAAAATGAACATATAATTTCTAACTGTGAAGTCTGATATTCAAATCCTCAATATCAAAAGAGTCTTTTTATGTTAAAAAAAATAACATCATCTTTCCTTACAGAAATATTTTTCTCACATTCTATATTTGACTGGACATCATCTTTTCTTATAGAAATATTTTTCTCATATCCTACTAATGATATCGATAATTTTTTCCCTTTTTTTAATTGAAGGACATACACATTACACTTAGATGATCAAAGAACAAAGATCAAGGTCTAGAGTGACTATTCCTCCTCCTCCTCCTCTAGTCCCTCCACTATAATTAAAGGCTCCCTCGTCGTCGTCGATGAAAGAAACGTTCAACTGCCAATTTGCCCTTGTATTAAAAGATACTCAAGCAATTGTCCATGAGCCTAGTTGAATTGAATCAAAGCAAGCTCTTTCTAACAAAGTCACCACGGTTACATCTCTCAACCAAATGGCACACCGAACAGCTTCGGCCTAACAAAAACAAAAAAACGCGTGATCGTCACAATGATTTCCGTCTGAGCTTCGAGGTCTTGGACTAATGCGGGAGTGAACCACAGCAGAAAAGATGCAGCTGATGTAGAACTCGATATAATTAGAGCAACCGAGGAGTAGTTGATATGCATGAACATTACATATGAATTGAACATTACAAATTTTGCAACAACCATCTGGCTAAAAATTGATGAAATGATTCAATAATCCAGAGTAAATTAGCATTGTTTACAAGCGGAAATGAGAAGCGGGGATGACAAGCAACCTGACCTGAGGAGAACAGATTGCAGCAGATAGAACCTAGCTTTCAATAGATAGCTGAGCTTTGATGATCGTATCGCTCATCCCCGTAGCATAAGGAAACATATGTCCTGCTCCTGGCAGCTCGTGATACGTAATCCATGGGAGTTGTTGAGCTATGTAACGTTGAAGAGATACAGGAACTAGACGATCTTCGTCGCCCTGCCATAGGTGGACAGTGCCCTCGTTATTTGGGAACGGATTGGTGAGATTGGTAGGAGAGAATTCCCATTTTCCAAACCCCACAATCATATCTCGGTCTATCGATTCATATTCTCCTTGCTGTCTCACAGGAGTCTGAAACAAAATTAAAACAATCATCAGAACAAATAGAATATTGAAATCACAATTAAACATAAGCATTTGACCCAAAAACCATAATGAATCAAAGTTGTCTCAATACAAACGCCCGGCTACTGTCTACTGACCAAGACTAGGCCAGTAGCAGCGTCATAAGACCATATCGGAACTCAGGTTAGGCCCCCATGGTTCAGTTCCACCATGATTCTTTGCCTAATTTACCCTCATTGCTTTCTTCCCTCGTTAACAAGAAGCAAGCAAGTTCCACAAACTTTCAGTGGACTATAAAAACAGATTCTGCAGGGGACGAACATATAAGTGATCACTGATCAGCACTCAGCTTATGCTGTATCCTTCAGAATGAGAATGATGAGGGTGCGTCAGTACATGAGAAAAAGGGTCCTGGATGTTCTCCTAGCTACAACTTTTCCAAAATTAATCTGATCATAGTAAAGTCACCGGCCGCCTATGTAATTCATGCACAGAAGCATAACGAGCCATCACCCAGAAGATAAAGAGTAGTGTATGGCATGAAGAATATTACAGGATCAACTGTTCTGGAGGAGAGAACTCTGAGCATGATCTCTTTGTCCTGGCGAGAAAGGTTATCTGGGGTATGTGCCACAACACCCGAACCTGGAAACCACCGTTGGGAGTTCCACCAGTAGATCAACAAAGGAGTGTAGTGAGCCACCCGTATCGCCCATTGATCCTGCGGAAGTTGTCGCTTGTATGCTTCCTTGGATAAATCATTCGGAAGGCCTGACCACCAGTAGTTGATGACTGGAGCAAGTAGTGTTGCTCCAGCCAGCCTGCAGCCATAATCAATAATCCCCTTGAGATTTATTGGAACATCACGACATACTAGCAAAAGCAAGCATATCAATGAATATCTAGTTCTGATCATACCTGTGTGGAATATACTCGAGGCAGCTCCAGATAATTTGTCCGCCCATAGAAAAGCCTATCACATAAAATTTCATCCCTAGTCCCAGCTGGTCAGCAAGCTCTTCTATATCCATCGCAATACTTTTGGCAGTTCGTTTCGGATTAGGATCACTCTCACCATATCCAGGTCTATCAAATGATACAATGTATATGCCAAAGTTCTCAATGATTTCCTAATTGTTCAAGAAACATCATTAGCAAATGGTGATTGAGTTGATAAATCAAAAATTCACATGGTTCCAGGAGGAATATTAGATACCGGAGAAAGATCAGTAGCAACGACGGCATGATTCCTGTAGGAATCAAAACCGTGCACGAAGATAAACTTATGCTTTGCTTTTTCCTTTGGCACACCATGCTCTTTGTAAGCTAAATGTCTTCCGTCACTTAACCTTATTCTCGGAGCTGTGATAGGAGGCCCACCAGGAGAGCCGCATATATTGGGCGGAGGAGCCTGGATAGCCTGGTAAGCTAATGCTAAACTTCCGATGAGCAACACGATCATAATGTTCTGAATCATTCCTGAGATTTGAAACAGTCAACAAAAGAAGCAAATACTGTAGAACAGAGTCAAGCAACAAAAAGGCACAGCCACTCAGCCAGCACCAAACTTTCAGCTCATAAACACAACCGGAAGATAAATGCTTCAGATGTGAGTCATATCCATCAGCAGAATTATAGATGTATCTTTCCAAGAATAACTACAAATTTTGATGAGGAAGGTGCATCAAATACGCCTTTCAACCACAACTCCAATTGTACAGAAGCAACAGAAACCTAATCTCAAAGCTTCAGAAATAAGAACAAGGCGACCAAATCAACCGATAACATAAATTCAGTTCCCCTACTTTCTCATCATAATTCGCACCTCATCCAAAGTCATTACTTTGGTACCTCCATCTTTCGTCGTCACGCACCATTCAAGATGCCTTTACTCTTCAGTTTTCATGTTTTCCATTACTCTTTACCTCTCGTACTCCTACTTCAACATCATAATTTTTTTGAGTTCGTATCAGCACAATGTCACCAGATAACGCATCGCTTCAACAGAACTAGAATGCTATATCCGCCACTCTCAGCATCGTTTTACTTATCATTAATGATCAATCCTCAAATTTTAGAGGATGACTCTGACCTATAAATGAAACAAATTTGTCTGAGTATTGGACATAGAATCAATTCTAAAGGAATCAACCTGTCTGTTCGCAAGATAATACAATGTAGATCTTTCTCTTCTAGACTCCGGTCAGGATAGGAGCCTTAGGCATTCATGAATTCGACTGAGTTCAGCTAACCAATGTGAATTCATTTACATAACCAACAATTCTTCCATTCTAACTCCTCAAATCCAGACTCCTATCATCAATTATTCCTTACACTGATCACTAATCGGTATTCCATACCGCACCAGGCATTACGCATCCATAACCACAACATCATCCAACTACTCAGAAACAAAACCTTCACCAAACGAACACCAAAACCACAACCAACCCAAGTTAATCGCAATCATCACTCAGCACGGCACAGTATCATCACAGTGCGATGATCAACCTCAACTCACCGAAAACACAACCAACACAAGTTGCTCACAGTCAACACTCAACGCCGCACAGTATCATCACAATGCGATGATCAAACCTCAACTCGCCGAAAACATAACCAACACAAGTTTCTCACAATCAACACTCAACGCCGCACAGTATCATCACAGTCCAACGATCAACTTCAACTTACCTACCAACATTACGCAACACGCAACAACAATCCACCCATCGAAACTTCACAATCAATCAATCAATCAAATACACAATCACAACAATCAAACCAAATCACAACAACCGCAACGATTGCAATCGAATCAAAATCGAAATAGAAACCGAACCAGAGGAAACAGATAGCGGCGATTTGTGCTTCGATTTGCGAGTGTGAGCCCTAGCCGTCGCCGCCGATACCTTTCTCTTCAACCCCTCCGCCATCCGTCTCCTCTTCGTCGCGCGCGCACTCTCTCTCTCTCTCTCTAACACGGAGATTGAGATTTCTAGAGAGAGAAAAAGTTGAAAGAGAGAGGAACCTTGAGTGAATGGCACTGGCGTGAGTGCGACAGAGTATGCGTTTTTATATTTCTTGTGCAGTGAGAGAGAGCAGAGCAGCGTGAC
The DNA here is from genome assembly GCA_001925005.1 of Drosera capensis. Lineage (NCBI taxonomy): Eukaryota > Viridiplantae > Streptophyta > Magnoliopsida > Caryophyllales > Droseraceae > Drosera > Drosera capensis. Next base: position 23,422 of record LIEC01010415.1, on the reverse strand, counting down.
TGATTTTTTTATTTTTTTTTGTGTTTTTATAAATAAAAATATTAAAATAGAATCATAAATAAATTAATGAGTGAAGATGTATGATGTTATTTTCAAAAAAAAAAAAGTCATGTGTTTTTAATAGAGAAAAAAATGTCCTGAGTTTTTGATTAAATGAAAACAGATGACGTTTTTAGTTCTGAATTACAAAAATACATGGGTTCATTTTTGGTGTGGGAAATTTAGAGGACGTAGGATTCATTTCTTTTGTTTGAAAATAGAGGCACATCTTCTGATGTATCATGTAAGCGTTTTTTTAAATTTAAACAACACGATCCAGATTTTTTATTAATCCATTGTTAAAATAGTTAATGTTTATTATTATTATTATTTTGTGATATTTTTAAAAAAATTAACATTTGATCACTCTGAAATATTGATCAAATCTTTTTTTATTATATCAAAATAACGTAATTGTTTTTTGCAATGCAAGGAGTGAAAGTAGAACAGTGGTTCCGTTGCTGACATAATGATAGATTGGATTACAAAACAATGTTTTTTTACTAATGGCCATGGAATAATTCTGACCTATATGTGATATATGTTCAAGTGCCAAGCTGGCTTCTGCATTATGTTCATGTTCGTAGTTTCGTTTTGGCACCGAAGAATACTAACCAGATAGAGAGCCAAGGACAGCTGATTGATCGTATGCTTCAGGACAGACGTGGTATTACATTACTAGTTGATCGTGTATTGTGCTCGATAAAACTGTTCTGATCTTACACGCATTGATAGTTTGCCTCTACTTGCAAATGGGTCCAAAAAATAGACCCACATCATCTAAACATCCCACACAGAAAATGGGATTCATGTATTTTTGCAATTCATGATTAAAGTTGTCCAATATCTTTATCCCAATTAAAAATACATAGCGTATTTTTTTTTATTAAAGACACAAGATGATTTTTTTAAGAATGCTGTGTTGTGTCCTTTTTATTATATTTAAAAAATCTATTTTGATAATTAATTTTATATAATTATAATTTGATAGTTCTATTTATAAAAAGAACTAAAAAAATAAATCACACGAGGAGCGTGCACTGATGTGAAATGGTCCCAAACTTTTAGGTTACTCTCCATGTTCATAGCTTTGATGTCATGACTGTAGCAACAGTTATTTATTTGTAACGTTTGTTTGAGAAGTGTTCTTTCTTGGGTTGATTATATCACGAAAAAAGGTATGTTTATTAGTCTTTCTCATGAATGTAGATTTGGAATTTTTTAATATTTTCATCATCTATGTAATATTTAGATTTTACGTATCTATGCTCGCATCGTCAGACAATAATGTGTCGTTTTTTGATAAAATTATCATAAATATTAATAAGAATATAGATTATACATTTAAGCTTTGTCATACGATGTACTAATAAGGAATAACGAAGAAGTTTTGTCATACAATCTCGTTAGCATATTGTTGGATTTTCTCATGGATAAGTTTTGTAGGCATTATTTTTGGGTTGGGTCTTGCTTTAGGACCTCTTTGTGCGTCTTATTGGTTATTATTATGCGAATTTGAGTAATGGAACTTAAAAGTGTCCATGGTCT
>LIEC01010415.1:0-21815 GCA_001925005.1 Drosera capensis | reverse complement strand
AGAAGAATGCGATATGTAACCGGGCAGCGGTCCACCTAGGAGGCCAGGACTATATTCTTGTGAGACATTGAAAAATAATAAAATAATATAGTCCTCGTAGGGTAACCCTATCGAGTCGATTATGGTACCATAAATGGGAGTTGGATTGCCTATTATTGTCGTGCAACAAATTTTGTGCCGTGTATTCACAGCAGTATCTTTGGATCTCCTCGAAACAGGGGGAAAACCCTGCATTTTTTATTTTTTTCATTTTTTGTTTTGGGGGTCTATGCAACAGGCGATCATGCTCCATCATCAATGAGCTATACTGAATTATCCACAAAGGAATAAGCATATATACTTGGTTCAAAATAGTTGAGCTTAAAGTCTACCGAAAAGAATCTCATAGCATGCTTTGCACGATCAATCGCTTACTAGCGTGTACTAAGTTCACGTAGATAAGTAGTAGAACTATTCAAAAGAGGGTGTTGTATGATGATGAGTGAGTATGTAGGTATTATCCACGAAAATCAATAATTAAGAATATTATTGGGATAACTCTGTTTGAATATGAGGAATATTATTATAAGAAATGAAAAATTATCCAATGTTATCAATTGACTGTACGAACATTGGATCATCACCTATGAGATTGTATAAATACAAAATTAATTGAACCTGAGTTTGGATAAGGTTCCCATGCAGATAGATGATGCAGGGTTTTTAGGAAAGCCCAACAATTTTGATCAAGGATTTTGGGCCAGTAAACTTTTCCGGCTAATTGGGGCAGCCCAAGGCCCAACCAAAGCTTTCACTTTGGACGGCCTCGAAGCAATCTTCTTGATGTGCTCAAATTGCTTTCGTACTCCACGATACAGTAAAGTTTTCAAAATTTTGTTTAGTCTTTCGAGGATGACTCATAACTCGATTAATTTTATCATTTTTGTGACATGACATATCCGATTAATATGTGAGGTAGGAAGTATAGATTGACTTGCATTCTCCCTTTTCCAGATGTTGTTTCAAGACCTCAGGTACAGGTGCATAATCCTCTAGCAGTGTTTCTAGAGTGACAAATAGACAATAATTCACGCACAATTTTGTGTCTTTTGTAAAACAAAATGTTAGGCCATGCTTTTTAATTAGTTCTTCTATGAAGTCCTCAACTCTTGTAGTGCCATGAACTTCCACAAACGGGTACTTCCTTGAGAAAAATAAACTACTACATCCGTTCCATAATTCTAATAATATTTACGTATTTTGTATTATTCTACGCGAATGAATAAAATTCTCATTTTCATATCAAATCACGTTTGATCGTTCTACAACATATATTAGGTTGAAATACGTAACTTATACAACTATTGATATCTTACGATAAATTTACAAAACATTACATTTTATCGTCGTCGTACACGTGTCAAGCTTTACATCGACATGCATTCAAAGTTAAAATATTATAATAATTTTAGGACGAAAGAAATTTTTAGATATAAAGTTAAAGTTCAACGAAAATAAGATTTTAACTTATTTCTTTGTATTATCAAATGTCTTGTTACATGAATTTTTCTTTGTAGGTTGTGCTAGAAACATCGTCATGACATGACTGCGATCTCAATAATACACGTCAGCTAGAAACCAGACGCGAACCGTTCCAATCAACTTGATTATCAACATCGTCAATATATTTGTCGTCGAATCAAATCCGGCGGCATGCCAATTGCCAACGAGGTTGTTACTAGTGGCTGAAATTTTTATGTGCTCCAAAAATCAAAGGGGCTTGATTTGATCTCTGCCACAAGCTTATAATATGATAAAGAGATCTGCTTAGGGATATGTTTTCATAGATTACGTTCCATGTACATTGAATTTTAATTGGCTCTCCTCAAATTTGATGCGACATTGGAGGACATGTTAACTAATCTTGTGGCAGCAATGTTTCATAGAACTGTTAAGAACTGACATGTGAACGCTGTCAGTGATGAATATTACTCTCATCGTCTCAACTACGATAATATTTATTTATTTACATTATTCCTAAATACATGAGATTTTTTTTTGTGTCAAACTTCTCATCCAAAAAATAATTAATAATCATTCTTTGGTGAGTACGCGCAATGTATACGCAGACCATAATTACTTCAAACCGAGACATTTCTCATCCCATCTATGTCAACTGTCACGATCGTTACCGTATGATAGGCACAAAAACTTTGTCCCTGATGTCAAGGAGACATTGTGAACTATATTTTAGATTTTTTTACAAATAAAATGATTAAACTAGTATTATAAATACATTAATTAGTAAAATATAATTTTATATAAAATATAATGAGAGAAGACGTCATGTGTCATTTCAAGAAAAAGACGCAGAGCGTCATTGTCTAAGTTAAAGATGCAAGACGTTTTTCATTGGATAGGGTAGTCTCACATCCACACTCACACTCATTAATAAGATTATAATTCAATAAAAATAACTTAAATATTGTTATATTTTTTTACCTATTGATAACACTTGACTACTTATATGTGTCTAACTATTTTGTCGTGGTGAGTCCGTCAGCAAAAATTGGTTTAAAAGATTCTTCGGGTTAGCGGGCTATTCGGTTGACTAAAGAAAAATCGTTCGGGTTTCCATTTAAAGAGAGAAACTACTAACATGTGCGCTACACGATAAAATTACATAATGGATTACACTATTTATGTAAAGTCGATTATTAAATTTTAAAATTTAATAATCGACTTTTACGTAAATAATGGATGATATAGAAAAAAATATTCATTCAAAAAATCAACTTTAAAAAACATATAATTGATCAAATATTATGGTTATATTGATATAATCTACTCGTGTAGCATCAGAAGGGACTCTTTAGATGCAATACAATAGGCACGGTTGTTTATCGAGCTTTTATGATGACGTGGAGAACAAAGACGAGGCTGATGTCCGAGGAGACCACGAAGCAATGGACGATGAAAATGCCGATGACCTTACGAGTTCTGATAGTGAGGATGACAATAATGGTGAGGATCATATGCAAACCAAAGAGGGTGAGGGTGAGAATGATGATGATGATGTGCACGTCGGTGAGCACAATCTTATTGCTGCTCCGACTCCAGTATTGAGTCATCCTGTTTCAATGTACACCGATTTGAACTGGATGTCAGAAGTAGTGAACGATTGTGACAAACCGATTATTGCCCTGTCTCATTCCGACCTTAGGGTTGGTATGAAATTTGATTGTAAGTAGAATTGCTTACATTAAATAGCAGATTCAGCCATCCGTTATGGTGTTGAATACCGTGTGTTGACATGAAAAGAAACGATAATTGATTTCAGATACAAACAGTGAAAGAATGATGAGACACGTGGCTGCAAATGGCATCTCAGAGCCATGAAGGCAAAAGGTAGCAACAGAAGAAGGATCAACAAAATTAACGGGGCTCACACTTACAAAACATAGAATTTTGGAGATGATCACGCGTAGCAATCGTCGTAGTTCGTTGTGGATCATTATAGACATAGTAGATCACTGTCAGAACTCGTAGGCTCATCGACATTTGCATCGTCCATTGCTTTATAGTCTCTTGGGACATCAACTTCGTTTTCGCTGCCTACGTCATCATCAAAACTCGATAAATAATCGTCCCCACCATATTGCATCCAAGGAGTCCCTTCCAATGCTACACGAGCAGGTTATATCAATATAACCATAATATTTAATTAATTATATATTTTTTAAGCTGATTTCTTGAATTAATCTTTTCTACCCATCATTCATTATTTACTTAAAAATCGATAATTAAATTTAAAATTTCTATATCACATAAAAATCGATAAATAATCGTCCCCATTATATTGCATCCAAGCAGTCTCTTTCAATGCTACACGAGCAAGTTATATCAATATAACCATAATATTTGATCAATTATATATTTTTTAAGCTGATTTTTTGAATGAATCTTTTTTATCAATCATTCATTTTTACTTAAAAATCGATAATTAAATTTATAATTTCTATATCACATAAATACATACCGCACACCCGGAGAACTTTTTAAACTAGCTTTCGCTGAAAGGCTCACCACCACAAAGTAACTTCATACTCAACAGGTTTTGATCACATAACCTCTCATTTTCTAGGTTTTTTTTGCTGAGCGGATTACCATATGGGGTGTCTATGATCCCCCATAAATACATTTATGTTGATCTTTACATAATACTATTATGCAATGTTATTTTATAGTGCAGTGTACAGATCAATAATCCAGTATTCTATTATAGGTAAAAAATAACAATATTTAAAATATTTAACTGAATTATAATGTTATTAATGGGTGTGAGATTACTTTCCTACCCAATGAGTGACGCTATGCACCTTCTTCTTGGAATGACACAATACGCCTTCTCTCGTTACATTTTGAAAAAATGTTTATTTTGATAATTAAGTTGTTTGTAATCCTATTTTGTTAATTTTGTTTGGAAATAAACCTAAAAATATAAATGACTCAAGGAGACCTAGGTATGGCCACAGAACGAGTGTCGCTATAAATTTTGCTTTTTATATTGACGGTAGTCGACCATCGTCATTGACGAATTTCTATTTAACCTTTATAGGTATCTTGTATCCATCGCTATAGCATATTGATGATAACGAGCAAGATAAATTGTCTGTCGTAATGCGTCATCATAGACTTGATATAGGTTAGGTGAGCCTTATTCATATTTCATGTCCTTGTAGACTTTTGGAAGATGAAAAGTGTTAAAGAATATTTTTATTATTTCGTGGATATTTTATTATCAATTTGGATTTTTCGTAGAGTTGTTCCAGGTTAACTTATTATGCATTAATCATTCTTACTGTCTAATTCAGAGTGCTTCTTTTAGTTTTTTCTGGTGGTTTCAAACAAGATCATATCCTTTTTTCATATTTGAGAAATGTCGTATTTGAAACACTAGCTCTTATTTACAAGTGCACTATGCTGCGCAAATTTATCTATCATCCGTCAGAGGCTCAGCGCTAGTTAGTCTTTTAACAGGATCTCTGATCACTGACTTTCAATTAAAAGAAAACGACAAGATAATAGGTTTACTCATATCGAATATGTGAGAAATCATAAGATGCATGATTTATAAGTTAAGAGATTCTTCTTCTTTTTTTGACTACTCTTTTTGGATTGAGGTCTCCTCTTGAGGTTTGTTTGGACCTCGAGACGACTTGGGAAAGGTTACCTTGTGTTTAATAAGGACCGCGAAGAAAAAGGATCGGATGATGCCGTGAAGAGAGGAATGAAAGCTGTCCAGGATGGGTCACCACGAACATCTAGATACCAAAACGAAAAGGGTTTTTGGTCATGAAATCAACTCTACAAAATATACATACAAAATATACGGACTAATAATGAAAAACTCACTAATATACTTATAACACATAAAGATCCATTTGGAATATAAAATGTGGATAACACTGATCTATCTCATACCAAGTGTTGTATAAGATTCACATAAATAAATCATAATAAATAAGAAAGATAAAGATTGTCTTTTTGTCATAATCAATTCTGATACCATATCGTGGAAACAATTCTATTAAAAATTCGAATTGATGATAGAAAATTCACTAATATATATCGTAACATATTTGATGCTTGATAAGGTCTACAACGAAAAGTTGACTCTGCTTGGTCGGTGAAGGTTCCGAAAAAACGCACTAGCTATAAGTATACATTTTGAAGCACCGTATCTAACATTGCTCTCAATTCAAATAAGGAAGGTCGGGATCATTTTGGACAGAAGCGAACTAGCGCAATTATGCAATAGTTGAGTAGAAAATGAGATGAGTACTATACATGTTCCTCGTGGCATTATATAAATCCATGTATGTGTAGTGTTTTTGTGCTCTCCAAAAAATCTAGCTAGCAAACTTGTAGCAATGACAAGGCAATTGGGTGATCCCCTTGTGCTTGCTAGAGTTATAGGAGATGTGATAGATGAATTCACTCCATCCATACAAATGTCTGTCCTTCACCACAACAGGAGAGTCCTCAATGGCACTGAGATTCGCCCTTCTTCCCTCACCTCAAGGCCTAGGGTTGAGATTCATGGTGGTGATCTCAGAACTTTCTTCACTTTGGTATAGTTCACATAACCTACTATCAATTACACATGCATATTCTTGATTGCACGCAGCTCACACTGATATTATTTATCTATTTATCGTTTATTTCATTTTTTACTATTTGAATTTGAGATTAGATATTCTGTCAAGTCTCTAGATGAATGTGAAACAAGAGTTTTTTTTTTTTTTTTTTTTCAATTTCTCATTAACTATATGATATTTTATTTTTCTTAAAATTATATATTGATATGTGCGCAGATTATTACAGACCCAGATGTTCCTGGACCTAGTGATCCATATTTGAGGGAGCACTTGCACTGGTATGAGCTTGATTGATAATTAATAAATTTCACCAAACTAACTTATCCAAGAACAATACTTTTGCCTTCGCAAACTTCTGAATAGATAGTACTTGATTACTTGAGTTCTCATCATCAATCGTGGAAATCTAGGGTTACCAGCATATAGTTCTATAGCTGTGATACAAGTCTACTAAGAAAGATCTTGTGAAAATTTCTTGTACATGTTATGATGCTATGATCAGTTAATCAAACTCCTTGTTGGAGAAATTCTCACTATGAATTTGATCAATCCCTTTTTCTCTCGATAAGTTCAAGTTGAATAAATGAAATAAGAAGTCGTTTTCGACCCTAGGAAAAATTGTTGCTGTTGACCCAAGATCCTATTCGTTGATGATCCGTCCACTCAACATCACCATTGTAATAACTAGGACGACCTGATTTTTTTGCTTTATCGATGAATAGATCTCTTTACTTGCTATGATCAGTTCAGAATCTGCAGCTTACATAATACACATGGCTTTTGAAGCATCGATCGGGCGACTATGTATTTGTTTATAATAGACGCCAAAAATGAAAAATGATAATTATTTTCCCTATAGAAAGCACACATATTCACTTAATAATATTTTAATTTTCTGAAAGATATTTACTTACAATTATATAATAATAGTAAACACCGCATATGTGATATTTGTTTTTGCAGGTTAGTGACAGACATCCCAGGAACGACGGATGCATCATTTGGTAAGGATTATCATCTATCATTTTAACATCGACGTTCAAGATTTGAAGTAACGGCCAGTGATGCGAAACTTTTCATAATGTAGGAAGGGAAGTTATGAGCTACGAAAAGCCAAACCCTACCATAGGAATCCACAGATATGTGTGCATACTTTTCAGGCAAACTCGACCGCTACAGGCTGTTGCGCCGTCGCCTCCATCACGAGATAATTTTAACACCCGAGACTATGCTGCCTGGAACGATCTTGGCTTGCCTGTTGCTGCAATGTATTTCATTGCACAAAGAGAAAGCGCTGCAAGAAGACGGTAGTTAGTGAGCGAAATTTATAGAAATAGCAATTTGATGAAGTGATATTGTTCTCTTGATAAGATCAAGATTACTTGAACGATCAGTTTACAGTTATATCGATGATTTCCGAGCTGCAACTTTATATAGAAATAGCAATATCGTGATTTTTCTACCTGTAGCAGTTTGGTTAAATGGTTATGCTATCTTGGTTATTCCAAGATTTCTTGAATCACTATATTTTGTAATCTTGAATCACCTTTTGTATATATATGTTAATTTTCATTTTTATGTAAACTATATGCATATGATGGTATGTGGGGGTTTTTTGATATGGGTTGGGACGGTTTTGGTTTGGGTAATTGAAACATATATTGGATTTGAGTGGATCTCATATGATTGAATAAGTTATCAATATGTGTATCCTTGGATATGTCAAACAATAATATAATTATTAATCATTCTTGATAATTAATATGCTAGGAAACATATTAATCGCAAAATATAATAAGATCCAACCAATAAAATACAATCATTATAGGAAATAGTCAATTGCATCTAACAGCTTTAATTTTCATTTTTAACGACTATATGCATTGAGTTTCTCGTTGATACTCCAAACCAAACAAGGATTTTCTCCTACCGCTGTTCTTTTTTTTTTTTTTTGTGTGTGTGTGTGTGTGTGTGTAAATACCACTATTCTGTTTTACTTCTAGAGTTATGCGTATATACTGTAGATGCAATGCGTCCAAACAAATTGTATCCACGATTTGAAAATAGTTGTATTTTGCTCCAGCTGCTTGTACCTTTGATTTGGACAAACACTATGTCGACACATGTACTGTTTTTGAACTACTAACTTGCTTATGTCCAAGACTCGAAATTGGCACATAAATTACAAACAATAAACAAAAAAAAGGGAGAAAAAAATACATATAAAGTGTTCTCAGTATATCTTCAACTTCTAATCATTACTTCGTGTCATCTCCAAATGCCTGTGACGTTAGACATATCCATCCAGCAGAGGAGTGTCGCCGGTACTTCCCCCTCGAAAATACAACACTTATTGTCGTATAATAAATATTTTTTCATTTTGAATTAATAATAATTTTATATCATTATTATATTATTTAATATGTATTTTAGGACATTTCCAATGACTCATGTTATTTGTCATTGTCATAACTATAATCTGATAATGAATAATATAAGTTTATTATAATTTAATAATGTTTGTTCAACGTTATTATGGTATAATTTAGCATTGTTGCATCATGAATGATGATGGAAATGACACATAGTTTTATTAAATTTGGGTTTTTTAAATATGTTTGGGGTTGTACCTAAAATGATGGGTATGTAAAAAATAGCTTTGCTATTTCGTGTGCCAAATATAGCACATAATAGAGCAAAAGTAAAATATAACAATGACAAAACAATCTCATTGAAGATAATTTTTTGGAAATAATGATACTTTTTTCGTAAAATGAAAAAATACAACATTTTTCTTATTTGGATGTCCAATAAAAATTACTTCATTCGTCCCAATTCAATTATAACGTTTTTCTCTTTGGTTACACTCAATATAAATACAATATTTCTTTTTTTTTTTTTCCTTATGGATAATAAATTTATATTATTATAATCAAATTATCCACCATCTCCTTTCTTCTTTTCTTTAAGTTCTCTCATAAATCCCACTTATATCATACTATTTCTGAAAAAAATATTATTTCTTCATCAAATTCTATGTGTTGGGTCAAACCGTTATAATTAAATTGGGACAGAGATACTACAATATTTTTAAAATTTGATAAGGAATAATAAAAAATTATATATAACAGATCCACTATTTCCTCTCACAACTATTACAGTGAATCGTATTTTTAATATTATTCAATAAAACTTCAACACACATATAAATTATCGATTCGGATCAAAATATTGTACTCCCTCCATCCCATATACTTTGCACTATTTTTACTCGACACGCAGAACTATACAAGCTTTGACCGATGTTGTGGAAGAATGAAACGTTGTTTTTCTTAAAAAAATATCATAAAATATTAATGATATATTAAATGCGATGTATAATAGCCTATGATTAATAGAAAATATAAATCATATCATTTAAATGAATAATGAAATCCGTCAAATTGTTTGCAGAATAAATACATGAAAAGAAAAACGTTATAAAATTTATAAAATGAAGGAAATAATTTTTATGAATCGGATAGAGTATAAGTGATTTAGTTAGTCTAAGTATAATTTATGGAATCGGATGCTTTTTTTTTAATTGAGATTAAAATTTTATTAAAATAAAATAAATCTTATATGAGGTTCGTGATACACAAACACTGGGCCTATCCTGGTTTCAAACACATGATAGCATTTGCAAGTAGCCAAGTTGCCTATTAGCCCAGGACCCCACTAGCCCACTTGCCAACTAGACAACATTGCTTCTGTTGTTGCATGGGCCCATGTTTTGAGCCTCTTTTGTTTTGAGCCCAACATCCTTGTTGACCAAAGAAATATACTTCCTGGAAAGTATTGTTTATATACCTTCTGGCATAATGGCATCTATGGAACATGACAAGTTAGATTTTTAATACGATTAGGAATGTTGGATCATGTTTATATGTAATTGTTACATTGTAAAATAGTCATGCACACTTTAAATCATTATAAGAAGTACTTTGACTTGCTTAAAAACCGTACCGACCAGTTTTTTACTCAAATATTGAACTGGTTCCACCTGAAATATATCGAATACGTAATTATTGATTAGACATATGAGAATACAACGAAAGGATGTGTTATTTACTTAGCATCATAACCTTCATCTTGAATCATGAGGAGGCCATATAGTTGATGATGATCATCGTTGTGTGGCTCTGAGCACATGGATTCGATTGGGATCGCGGTCAGCACAACATTGATAGGTAGAATGCAGTTGGCAAGCAAGGCGCAACTTGTTGCAGTGATGCAGTTTTCCCAACAGTGTGAAATAACACTAACATTGCTAGCCATCTCCAAGTTAATCTCAAACAGCTCGTCCTCGTCTTCCACCATATCCCCCATCTTTAAGGCTGCTGTACATGGTGCATTGCCGCCTTGTGAACTATCTTTGGCTGCTGCAAATGACATAATGAACAGAGGACATTAATGTTGAAACGATGAGAGCTGGAACGAAAAGTAATGTTAAAGAGGTTATTATAAAATAGGACTATAGGAGGACTAGGACGGGGGATAGGTGATCTGAGTGTACCTATCTTCAACTAATCTACAACTAACAGGATATGATGCTTCTTGACATAGATATGTAACTGATCTACTTTTGCTTGAAGCTGCGCGCCTTGACTTCGTTCATTTTGCGATGCACTGCTATCACAGAGCATCTCAACCATATTGAATCCAACACCCTTAGTCTAGATCTACCCTTCTTCCTCGGCTCAATAACACTACCGAGACGAAGCAGGTTAGTCTCGCCTCCCTTGAAACTATTGTTTTTGGACATGAAAGTGTCCAAAATGTCATGATTATACTCTCATGGTTGTTGAACTTTTAAAATTTTAAAAACTAAATTCATGTCACGGCTGCAATTTGTTTTGGATGCAGCCTTATTTTTTCCCTTTTGGAAAACATAGAATCAAAAAAGCCCAACATTAATTCTCACATTTAAATCTAGTTTCTATGATATACGTTCAAATCTATAGAGAACAACGCTCAAAGACCCCGAACTACTCGTCCGTACGCTCAAAACCCTAACCAAACCCCAAACCCTCTCCACGCTCTCAAACCCTAACCCAATCTCCACCCAATCCGCTTCCCAAATGCAATCGTCGTCGTCATCATCATCAGTCGATCTCGCATGTACGATCTCGAAATCGGGTGCCGTGACGGCCTGCTTCGCCATGGCGGTGCTGTACGTGGTGACACTCTACTCTCCGACGCTGATTCTCCGGCTTCCTCCTACGACCTCGTTCGAGCAGTTCATGCGGAGACGATTCGCCTGCGCCGCGGTTTCGTCTGTCGTCTCGCTCGGATTCGCTTCCTTCATTCTCCTCCCGGTGAGCCACTTTACTTTTTTCTAGGTTTGGTAATGGTTGAACTGATGTTGAGATTGTTATAATATTGTGAGCCTCGTATTGTAAACTCAAGTTTATGGTAGAGTTGTGATGTGAAGTCACAGAGTTTATATCATGTTGTAACCATAAGCATTTTCACTTGGTACGTAGTGAGTCAGTGTATTGTGCACACGTTAGACAATTTGACCCCTAGGGAATGTCGTGTTACTTGTGTATGAGTCAGGGCATTAAGATGTTGATGACTTTGTCGGTTGCCTATCATAGATTTAGTTCTGGATGGAGTTAGGTTCCACAGGATAATTCAATGGTGTTGAGAATATGTGCAAGTTGGTTCCCTCCACGGACAATGTAGATAGAAATGGGGTGCCTTATTTGTGTGGGGAGATTTACTCGTCTATCTTGTTTATGCGTGTGTGTTACGTATCACTTGTTCGGCTCTCCCAGTCTCCCTGAATTTTTGAGGTGTTTGTAATTGTTCTGCATCATACCATTATCATTATTCTTTCGTTTCTGTTTTGTAGGTGGAAGAATGGAGTTTGGGATACATGTTGAAGATTTATGGTGTGCGGGACGACCATCTTGTGAGTAGTTTGATTTATTTTTATCATTTTCTTTTGAGATGGGCTCTGTTTTGACTCAAAGATTGACAGTGGTGTCGGTGCTTAAATGTTTGTTGTTTGGCTGCTTAATTGCGATTTTGTGTGGAACAGTGGCGCGCTGTGGTCTTTCCACTTTCATTGACTTCCCTAATGTACTTAGGATCCTTCGTGCTCAAGTTTTTGATTTTGCTGGACTCATGGAGAGAGAATTCTGATGGATGGATTTCATTTGGTGATGTGCATGCTGTATTACACTCGTCACTGGACTCGTTTCTCGCTGCTGGTTACAACATTTTGACTTGGCGCACTTTTGTTGTGGTCAGTTTCTCCTTGTATTGCAACAGTTAGATTTTATATTCGCAATTGAACCATGAGAATGATTGAGTGTTAAAATAACTTGTTTAAATGTGATAAGCTGGACACTTCATTTGTTTAATCGACCATGCAATTTAAACAGGCACCAACAACGGAGGAGCTGGTGTTCCGAGCTTGCATGATTCCTTTACTTCTTTGTGGAGGATTCCGGCCTTATCAAGTTGTATTTCTTTCTCCTATTTTCTTCAGCTTAGGTGAGATATATTGAGTGTATAGCACTAACTTGTTGTGGGTCAATATTAGGTTGTGTAGTCGTCATTCTTTAACTCTGAATTAAAGAATAGATTTTCCAGTATTTTTAGGAGTTTGGGTGTAAAATGCTGCGTCACTTACTATTTCTTGTTTGCAGCTCACTTGAACCATTTCCTGGAGTTCTATAATCGGCCAAATTATAGCTTATTGAGAGTCTCGATGGCTGTTGGTATGCCATTTTTTACCTTCCTGTTTATTAATTAATTTGACCTGGGTGCAGATGCTCATTATCCTGCATGCAGTGCTATTTTTTTTTTCATGATGGTTCCTAATCCTAAAACCATAGTGTTTCCTCCCTGTATTCATCCTCTGTTATGTCGGACTCTTCTTCATTTTTGTGAAGGGCTAGAGACTTTTTCCTTTTTATTAATTTTACTTGCCATGGATGTACTGCAAGCATCGGACATATAGGATCTAAGTCAGTGAATGTCATTGCCTTGCATGGTCATCGGAGGACTCGAAGTTTGACATTGGGTCTTATTTTTCTGTGGATGTTTCCTCTAGTATACTGGTGCATACATGGCTTGCTAATAATTACATGAGCAGTTTACATTTCTCTTGATCGCCTTTCAGGTTTGCAGCTTGGTTACACTGTTGTCTTTGGCTGGTATGCGTCTTTCCTCTTCATGAGGACAGGTACGCTATGATAGCTCTTCTATCGTATGACGTTTCAGGATCATCTTATCATCTTGGCAGTGGATATCCTCTTTGCATCGACTAAGAACTTCCATTGTTCTTTTGAACAGGGCATCTGATCGCACCATTGGTGACACATATTTTCTGCAATTATATGGGATTACCTTTCATATACTCGAAGAGAAAAGGTTACCCTCGAAGTTCATTTTTTATTTGTTGGTTCTCATTCGTTTATGCCGTTACAATGCGCTCCATGTTTGGCTAGTGGCTTCTTTCTTGCTCCTGCGCAAACAATCCCGGTTTTTTCACTCGACGCCATTGTGCTTTTGTAAAATCTCCTTCAGATTAAACGTGCTTCCCTCGTTCCCTCCTCGATTAGAGCAGCACCTGCTCGTTGATGGAGCTCTGTTTACTTACTCTGTCCTTCCCAGCATTGGCTACAATAATAGGAGGAAGGAACTGAACACATCCTGTTTTTCTTTTTCAGGGTTGCTAGTGAGTGTAGCGTTCGTGGCCGGGGTTGTGGGATTCTGGTGGCTACTTTCCCCTTTAACTAGTCCGGATGTGTACAACTCTAGGACAGATACTTGCGAATGTTGGCATGCTTATTGTAGTTGGGATTAGAGTAACACGAAGCGATAGACATCAAGTGTTTACATTCGAATGTGTTCCCAGGCCAAGGTTCAGGGGTTTTTGATTGGGTTGTTGGGATGAAGAAGTGCCGATCTGGGTCGTTTAAGCGAGAATTACATGAATGCCAATTCAGTTATCAGGGAAAGTATGTGCTTCCTGTCTGTAATGTAAGAGACCAATTGGGCAAATAAAGGTCATAAAGGACACTTGATATAGATCTTCTACTGAAAAGTTAGTGTACTGAAGGTAAATTTTGAGGCGAACACGTTTTTGGGATTGCCTAGTGCGCATGGCCTCCGTCTAAACTTTCTCGACCATGCTACTAACAATCATCCAAGGCCAAAATCTCGACATGGCTCTATCATTTGTGTAACAAATCGATCTGTTTCTTTCTCCTTCATCTTTCTTCCATCTTCATTTCCCTCATCCACTATGACATACGTGCTATTTAATAATCGTGTTATCTAATGATCATGTTTAGGTATGCTCGAGTGCTTGAACATTGCATGTGGTTGGATAAATGACTTGTATTTGAAGAAGACAATAGGAATCATGGTTATTGTTGAAGAATGATGATGGCCCCTAGGAGGTTCATATCTTACTAAGATTATTAGATCCATTCAATGCAATATTTTCTATTCTAATGATTATCATGATAAGGTTCTAGGTAGCTCTCATTGCACATAGAAAAATTTCAAAACTCTTTTTGCAATGTCATGATTAGAAAGCAATTACTGAGGTAGCATAATCAACATATTGAGGATAATTTATGTGCGCATTAAAACTATACCATGAATATAAAAAAAAAAAAAAGAAGATGGGCATTGAGAGGAGAAAATGAAAGAGAAAAAACCTCATCATGTTGATTAATAATCATGCTCACCTGGTTCCCCTTCCTAGCAAATGATCCAAATTATCACCCCCAAAATACCAAAAATCAAAACAAAAGAGAGGATCAATGCAAGAGAAAACAGAGCCAACCATTTAGGTTAAAATTAAAAAAACAGAGCCAAAAAATACAAGAGGAGATGAGAGGAAGAGGGGGTCCATTGGGCCTAGTTGGGCTGCTTCTTAGGTGGGTTTGGGCTTGATGATGAGCCCTGGTGTTTGGACATTGAGAGCTTCTGCTTGAGCTCAGAGAGCAGCGCTTGGTTCTCTTGGTTCAGCAGCTGTGCTTTCTTCCTCAGTCTCTCATTCTCTTGTATAATGTAGCAGTTCTGCAAGTAGAGCTCTGAGTTCAACCTCTCCATCTTCCTCTTGCCACTGTCAGACAACCTGAGAAACTCTGATACGATCGAAGAAGAGAAGATATCACGTCAATATCGAAACTACAGAACTCTACAAAAACTAAAAACATTCAAAACATATGGTTTAAGACGAATCAAAAGTATCAAACGGGAAAGATCATGATCATGATCGGTGCTTTAAGCTCTCGTTTAAGGACTAAGCAGAAGTGTTAAGATCATCACGATGCTTATCATCTGACACAATGATCTTTGATCAAATGTTAGAAGGGATTTTACCTTGTGGATTGAAAGATCAAAGTGAAAGGGAACAGAGCCTAAGAAACACTAAAAGACCTCATATAGGGTTGAAGGAGAAGGTAGACAAAAGGGAGTTCTGGGAAAAGTGTGAGGGGATAGGAGAATTTATAAGCACAATTCATGAAAAGGCGGTGATGGAACAAAAAGAATTAAGAACAGACATTCCTCTGTTTAACACTTAAACTCATCTCTGTTTGCTTACCAAATAACATTAACTCCAATGCTCTATAAAAGCTACAACACAACTAGCCCCCACACTATCATAATAATCATAAACATCAAAGTAAAAGGACTTGTTTGGGTACTCGTAAAACCACACATATCAAATAGTGCACAGAAACAACAAAACAGACTATTGAATCCACATGTACCCCAAACTCACCTCAAACATGCCCAAAATGAAAATCTAAAGACAACCCATTTTAGAAAACGGGGAATAACGAAAGGGGCAGGACTCGGATTTTGGTGGGGGCCTCATATTTTCATAACAATATCACCTTTTTTTTGCAAATTTATTCGATACAAGTACTTATAAAAACAGGGGAAGGCTGTTCAAAACATAGGAAAACTGAGCAAACCAGGGGGTTGTGGAAGCTCTTACTTGTTTGACTAGAACAGGAAAGGATCAACAACGAGGTGCAGTGAAACTGTTTCGAAAGGTGAAGGTATTTGCAGATATATATATAAAGGGGAAAGATTATTTGAGGTACTGTAAAAGAAAGAATATGAAGAGGAACAATCATGGCAGTGTAAGCATGGAAGGCGGCCGGGTAGGGTTGGATTAAATGTGGACGTAATAATATGATATCATGAGAATACAGAGGAGCATTGCCATCTCAAGGAAACAAAATTATTTCGAGCACATAATTTTGATAGCAATCTTTTTTCTTTTTAATTTTTAAATGATGAGAGGAGATGAAAAGGGGCAATGACACTGCAAGGAAACAAATACAGTAAAATTTGGGATCTTATTTTTTATTTTTGGCAGGAATATGAAAAGGAGTATTTTGTGAAATGATGAGAGGAGATGAAAAGGGGGCAAGTGAATGATGGTGAGAAATGGAGTGTTTTTTGGAAGTCTCCACATCTCACATGGGTGAAGAAATGAGAGACCGAAGAGGCTCTCAGACGTTCGAATGATGGTTGGTGGCATTAGCCGTCCTAGATTCGCAATCATGATAGGTTTCAATTCACTCTCTCTCCCTTCGTCTTCCATGTGTTTTTATAGGATAAGAAGCGTACTAAGAAACATTACACGATTCATGATATCTGTTTTAAGAATTGGTGTAAAAAGTTCTAAAATGTAGCTGTAACCGTTATAGCTGCAAGACTTACGTCGGACGATTGTAAGTTAAGAAGCGAGTGTTGAATTTGACTAGTCTTGATTAGGTGGTGTTATTTGCCAAGAATAAGATGCCACGTGAATAAGAAACTTGTTGTCGGTTTGTCGAGGCATCACTGTTGTATTTATTATTCTCTGTCTTATAAACTTTACAATATATATATATTTTTTATTTTTTTTATACTCATGAATATAAGTACGTTTTCATATCAAATACACGTTTGATTGTTGCGCAAGATGTATTAAATTAAAATGCGTAATTTACATCATCACACAATAAATTTAAAAAAAATTATGTTTGATCGTTATTGTACATTAAAAAAAATTATATCGTATAAAGTCAAAACGTTGAAGAGATAATAGGATGGAGGGAGTAGTATCATATAGGATGTCTTATTGAAAAACATTCCAATGTGGTCGCGTCTCATGATAAGAAAGGATTACGATGAAGAATATTTTGCATTGATCGCGTGTTCGACTTTATCCATTTATGTTAAAGTTGCATGCTTGAACGTGACATGACTTTTGTCCATTTAGCGATTATCTCGAATGAGCCTCTATATTGAAATACTAGCAATTAAGGTGGCGTGTTAAGCATGAGGTTTGGGCTTGGAAAACCTAGAAAGCCTTGGCTAAGAAATGTGATATACATGAAGAAACTTGTATATGTAGTGAGAAATCCCATCTTAACAAAAATAAAGTTGAAATTAACATACGAGGATGTTATCTTATAACAACGATAAACTTATCGAAACATCTACAGTGTATTTGGCTTTACAATGTATCTTGCTTTAGGTGGGATTTATAGACTTGGGATGAGTCTTAATCTTGAATGAGTCGATGTTTGGAGATTATGTGTACATCCTGGTAATGGTTATTTCTTCGCGAATATTGTGCAAGAAATATAAAATACCAAACTCGGATCTAGCAATCCCCTGTCTAGGCTTTTTCCTACATTCCTATAGACAATCATTGTTGAAATTTCAGATCATATGTCTAAGTTTTAAATATTACATATCCAAATCTACTGGTACACATAACACAATCTAATGGACCAAAAGTCCATTTTCTTGCCACCTAAGTTAATGCTTGTTAGCGTGTACACTATTTGCTTGATTATTGAGAAGGTTTCAATGGTCCATGTTATTTTTTTTTATTTTTTTTTGGATTAGCTAGGTTTTATAATTAGTCTATGACTTAATTTCATCGAAATCAATCAAGTATTTCTAGATAAAGAATAAGAAGAAAGTACCGTGGCGAGAAACCTAGTAACTCTATTCGGATCTCTAAAAGTCGATCAGAAGTTATTTTCTATTGTATAACGTATGTTAGAACATTATGTTTGGTTATAAAAAATATCTATAGATATAGACATTTTATTTCCTTTTTCGATGAACTTGTGATATGCTCTTCGAATCGATAAATATTGAGGATTGAGAACTTGTGAGTTGGCAATGTAGTATGATCAAATTGCAAGGGGGATTGAACCAATTCATCATCAACAACACTTCCCCATAGTCTTTCCCAAATTATGCTCCTTTGCCAATTGGCTATATATGCACTCATTTTTAAACCAAATCCTTCATCATTGCATCAACCAAGGAAGTGGAATGATACCGCACACGTGGAATCTAAGTGGAAATCGTAGTTTCACACGTGATTTTTCATGATTTTTTTCCCCAAATGTGATGTTGGTTTACATTTCCTTTTCTTCTTATTTTAAGAGAAAATGAAAATCTATTTTTGTATATAATCATTTAATCTTTTTCATATTTTTTTTTCAAAGCCGAGGTCATTTATTATGTTTTCGCATGATAGCAATACCCTGTGGTGTATAATGATTGACCTTGTACATTCATTATTGTTGTATCGGTGTAATCGAAGCCTACACGTTATCTTTCAAATAATCACTCGTTATAATTACTTGGAAACTTTGGTACGATAGGAATTTTCGTTGGACTTCAAGGGCAACGTGAGAGCTTCCCATACGTCCTTTCTCATATATGGTCTTCTTATCCATATTTGGCTGAAAGCGATGACATCTGAATGCTTTACTAGACGATTGAGGAATATATCTTTCGATACTAACGAGGAATTGAAGTTCTAATTCTGATGTATGTGAAGTTGACTGTTTCCAATGTTTTCAAACATCTGCCGTATCTAAAGTATGATATTTAAAAGGAGGAGTCGTCTATATTTGAAGAGGTTGATTTTGTCCAGGTTGTGCCGTCAGTAGACACGGTGTAGTTGTGAATTGCTTTTGTTCTAAGATCTCGGCATGAGTGTACATCTTTGAACTTGGCCTATCGTTTTTCAAGCATTCTTTATGAATCTTATGATCTGTGAGGTTATAGTTTTCTGAGGAAAGAACATAGAACTAAATAGTTTATACTACTTGTATATGCTCCATGTGTTACATTTGAAATGCTTCCTATTGAATGCTTGTAGGAGCCCAAGATTTGTTGTGATAAAATGTTGTAGTGGTTGGGCCCAATGGCCTATGTGCAGTTATTATCTTTAATGGGCTGATTGTGGACTCAGTTATCTATCTGGGCTTGATCCAGGGAACAATCCACCAACAAGGTGGTTTCTTTTTAGCAATACAGCCAATAATATGATTCAACTTGAAGAAGAAAAAAGATAAGTTAGCTTAAATGAATGGTAACTCACCATTATTTTTATTTAATTATTGCATTGATAAAAAGAAATTTGAATTTATTCAAAGAATATTTGTAGATATGAAGAAAAACATGCTGGATCCTTGTACTTGATTAGCTCCATCAGCTCCATGCTCTGATTGATGCCAACTGTCTTAGCACACCGCGCTGCGACTGACTTCAAATGGCATTGGCTCGAGGTTGCAGTACTCCTGAATCATCGAAACGTAATCCCAGTTATAGTTCTGATCGATCTGGCACTCTGCCTTGACGCAGTTGCACAACTCCTTACGCCATGCCTCGCTTTGCATAGCCATGTACCTTTCCTTCATGAATGTAAACGACTCGCAACATGTCATGCCGAAGATTATCAGGGGACGAGTGTTGAGGAAGAACTTGTCGCCCGTCTGCATGTAGAGCTCACAAGAGTTGAGAAAGTGTGTGGGATGCCGGCAAGTGAAGTTGAAGTTGCTTGGCGTTGGAGTCCCCGGTGCAGGGCTGAGGTAGGCAGGATCGGTTGTAGTTGCAGTTGCTGCAGCCACCGCGACAAACAGAATGGTGAACTTGATTATGATGGATCGAGACATTATCGAAATTGTTTGATGATGCTCGAGTTGACGAAGCTTAGAGTGTCCGATGCTTGAATCTTGGTGTGGTCCTCTGTAATGAGCTGATGAATTTGATGATTTTGGTGGTCTCAAGTTCATATGTATTTATAGTATGCACAAGCTATATATCTATCTTTTCGGTCAAATTTATTCTTCCATATTGTAAATTGTCTTTTCATGTTTGTGAAAAAAGAGGGATATTTTTTCATGTGTGCTAATTCATTTCATTAGGCTTAACTTAATGGTGCTTGTAAGTCATGAGATAATTTTTTTGTAATCGCGTTAACGTTGACGATTTGTTGTCCTTTTTCACCCTTTTCAAATTCCATTACACTTTTTCCCCGTTTCTTCAAGTGTACACTTGGTCTATATTGAAAGATAATTTGCTTGCTCGCTAGGTGTATGTCTGCTTTTCCACTATTAATCTCAGTGTAAATGAACATAGATAAAATGACGGGAAAAGCCTTCTCTTGAAAATATGCGATTCGATAAGAGTTCGTCTAGACATAATAATCTAAGAGTATCTCATTTTGATTGCATCTATTGTCAAGTTTTGATCTATATTAACAGATTTTGTATACAGAACCAAAAATTTCTGAATGCAGCACTGCATTCAACCCCTTAACTATATAGCTATATTAATCATCCAATATTATTTGTTTTTTGTTAATTTCAACCCCAAACCTCATTTTTGAATCCTGCATAGAGTTGATACATTCCAAATCAATAATAGCGAATTGATTTCGACGTCTAATAGCCAGTCGACATATATAGGGAAAAATGAGAAACAACCTTTTCCATCTCACAAAGAGTACAATCTTTTAACCGGACACACATGTCGATATAAAATTTAACACTCGTTCAACGATGATTAAATATAATTTTTTATAAATTTATAATGCAAGACGATTAAATATGATTTACTGTAAAAATAAAATTTATATTCATATGTATAAAATAATAAAAAATACGTAACGGAATAATTACTAGAATGTATTTGTGAGGATGTGGTTGCTGGTTCATTCTATCACTTGCACTTGCCCAAATACCGATCCGAGGATTTCGACAACTAGTTGCCTATAACATATCCATCGTTTTCAGATCGTCACATATACAGGACCAACTTGAACATCGATCACTGCGCTTGGAGCAATCTTAACAGGCTCGATTGTAAACTATGTACCGGTGACTGAGAAAAAATTGTATTATGAGATCTAGGTTAAACGAACACAATCATCTTCATCACAAACATCGTTCAACACGACTTCCATAAATAATTTGCAACATATGGAATACAAGAACACCAGATAATCTTCCAACACGAGCAAAGATCAAATTCATCCAAAAGAAACCGAGAATCGATCACATACTATTGAACATCAAATTACAATATACAACAACGATCAACAACATCATCGTCGATCATCATCAGCATACTTGATCACCATCATCATTCTCTTCTATCATCATCCGTTCTCAAATCTTGCCCAATTTCTTGGCCTTGATCACGGGATTGGCCCTCGCGATCTCCTCCTTCCCGACCGTCTTGTAATCGAACTGGCATCCGTGTTCCTCCGGGTACCGATGAGTCCCACACAGAACCATCCCGCATCTGCACTTAAACCCCGTCAATCCCACCCGCTTCCTGCACGTC
>LIEC01010414.1:0-30875 GCA_001925005.1 Drosera capensis | reverse complement strand
AAATTTATTATTTAAGAAAAAGATATTTATAAATTTTAATATTTTGACTTCAAATTCTCTTTTGAAGAGACAAATAAACTTTGAACGGTAACTGTCGTGAGACGATCAAACTTCAATGTTCAAGAATTTATTATGAAATATTAATGATTGTTGATGTTACATGTTTTAATAATATGCTTAGGTCTTCATTATATGTTTAGACGAAAAATATACTTTTTTTGTTTCAAAATTATTGTAATATTTTGATCTGACACGCGTGTCGATATAAAGTTTGGCATGTGTGTAACGACGATCAAACGTATTTTTTATAAATTTATCGTGAAATATTAATGATTATGCAGTTTACGTATGTCAATCTAATACATATTACGGGACGATTAAACGTGATTTGATATGAAAATAAAATTTATATTCATATATATATAATAATACAAAAAACATATATTTAGACTATTGAAATATTTATTATTAAACTAATGCTTATTTGTCGTTTCAAATTAATCTCAACTGAGCTAGATCAAAATTAAAATCTCACCAGTCACCTTTCCCCACTTGTTAGTCCTCTATGTCCTCCACTCACTATAAGTCACTCACTGACTAGCTATAGCTCAAATCGAAGCAGCCCTTTCATTTCCTCTCCTCTAGCTATCAAAGTCAGAGAGTATAAATACACAAACACACTCACGCAGCCAGCCCACCCCAATACTAATATTTCTAGCTACCTTTTCTGTTTACCTGCAAGTCTGACCTTCTCTTCTTCTCCTCTACCTCTCCTTCTCCCCCAACACATCGTCCCTTCACCGACACCTTGCTGGCTGCTCCCTCATCTTCCTCCTCAAAGTTTGCAATCTTCCCTTCTTCACCACCTGATCATCTGATCTCTCTCTCTCTCTCTCTTCTCATCCCATTTTCTCATGTTGATTCTTCTCAGCTGATTGTATCCCCCTTTCCCTCTTTATATATTGATTCAAATTCATCCAATCCGTTTTTTTTTTCTCCCTTTTTTCTCTATTCTGATGTTTTTCTTATCTAGGAAATAAGCATAAACAGATTTCATTGAACAGATTCGAAGCTGCAGAAAATATAGAGATATATATATATATATATATAGGTTTGTGATTGAAAATGGCTGCTCCGGCGCCAGGCAGCCGGCTCCAGCAGATGCTGCAGGCATCCGTGCAGGCAGTTCAATGGACTTACAGCCTCTTCTGGCAATACTGCCCCCAACAAGGGTAATACACTGCCTCAACGGATTACTATTTGTCCGTCACTAATTGACATTTTTAAGATTCATTTTTATCATGATTTATTATCAGTTCGAATCATTGTTAACACTGTCATGTGGTGGTGAATATATATGTTAGGATGTTGGTGTGGGCCGACGGGTACTATAACGGAGCCATAAAGACAAGGAAGACGGTGCAGCCGATGGAGGTGAGCACGGAGGAGGCGTCGCTGCAGCGGAGCCAGCAGCTGAGGGAGCTGTACGATTCGCTGTCAGCCGGCGAGACTAACCAGCCTGCTAAGCGGCCCTGTGCCGCCTTGTCGCCGGAGGATCTGACGGAGTCCGAGTGGTTCTACCTCATGTGTGTGTCCTTCTCTTTCCCTCCTGGTGTCTGGTAAGTTCTCATATACTCATTTGAAGTTCGATTTAAGTATTAGGGTTTTTGTATCGTGCTTGAATTATGTTCATTGCATATAAGATTTTCCTTTTTGCTATGAACGGTGATGTTTTGACATTGGATGTGTAGTTTATAGTAGTATAACATTATTTGCTAACTACCCACATTTATTTCTACACCAAATTATTGTACATGGCTCGAGGCCTAGCTTTGCTCCCACGATCCATCACCGAAAACTATGCTCTATGTGAATTATAATATGCATAATTCAAAATGCATAACATGATCATCAATAAATGGATCGTACCTGCCTCGCATAATGCATAATGCATAATGCATTTATGTTTGGGTTTCGCTTAATTTTCATCCTCCTTTCTGTCAAAATGGAGCATAGCTAGTGTTAAAGATCCAAGTAGTGCTCTTAGGTTTTACATCTTAATCATGTGCCATTAGACCAATTTTTCGGATATGATAATCCAAGTATTCCGAGTTTGTAGAGTTTACTCTCATATTTTTATCTTTTGTGCAGTTTGAGTCATTTTAGTTCATGTTTCCTCGGGATGTATTTACAAGCCATCTGGTTCGATCTTCTACCATATGATTGAGCTTTTAGAAAAACAGATTCCTCCAAGCTATAAAGACGAAATTTGAGCTATGCAAAAAGAGACAAGATTTGCTAAATTGAGTGAGGATAGTTAATACATTTCCGTATAAGGAAGAGATAGGATGATATCACATTTGTTGTCACACACTATCAAAACATGTATCTCACTAATTAGTTAGTTTGGATTCTTCCCAGACTGCTCCCTCGAAGATCTAGCAAGTATGCAATAAGGAACGAACCCATCAAGTGCTGCTGATTCAGGGCAAGAGAAGACCAATTAGAGAATTCACTGATCAGCTAGCCATTTTTATCCTATAGTACAGTTATGCCACATATGTGTATGTGTGTGCAAAAACTGACAACTCACAATCAGGCCACCATCTTTTTTTTTTTTTTTTCCTTCTTCTCTCTCTCTCTCTCTCTCTCTCTCTCTCTCTCTCTCTCTATATGTATAGTAGAATATGACAATGGAGTAAAGAGGGGGGATGGTACAAGTACAGAGAACGATACTTGCTGCATTTATGATATGAATGGAATGCAAGGCACACATGAAAAACATTTAAGAGCTTAAGGTACTCAAACTACGGAGTATATTACAGATAGACAATATCCAGTCATAGTTAATACTCCCTCCCAAATTTGATGAGATTTAACCGCTGACAAAGAAGTCATTGTAGTGTATTGTAATCAGTCGCTGGTTTCGCGACCAATTTCTGTTTTGATCGTTAATTTTATTATGCGAGCACTTCTACTCCTTTTTAGTCGTAAATTTTGCCACGTTATATTGAAGTTCATTAGTACCAAATTCGATGCTGTTGCAATTAATTTTGGAATAGGTTCAATAGGCGTTGCATATATCATGAAAGGAGTGAGTACTTATTATTTCTTGTTGGATTTTAAGAAAGGTGCCCTTTATGTGGGAAATTATAGTTTTTGTTGGATCATCTCATTGTCACTTAAAACAGGAAGTACGCAACTGCACAATAATGAA
This sequence comes from Drosera capensis, assembly GCA_001925005.1. NCBI lineage: Eukaryota > Viridiplantae > Streptophyta > Magnoliopsida > Caryophyllales > Droseraceae > Drosera > Drosera capensis. The sequence continues at coordinate 27,658 of LIEC01010414.1, read as the reverse complement.
AATGTTTTGTATGTAGTCTTCATATGTAGTCCGGAAGCAACAGAGGTGCAAAAGTAATACAGATGGCATGAATCTTCTCTATGACAACAAAATTGACATTTCGAGGTCTAAAACCGTGACTTGCACAAACATTGATTAGGCAGGCTAGGATATGCGCATGGATGGCAGGTCACTGATATAAATATGTGTACGTACTACCATCATTTTGCTAACTATGAAGGAAGTGTTAAATTTTCTCTGGCAGAAGTATATCCCAAGGTTGCTGCTAAATGTATCGCTGAGTAACTACTAGCATGTGGGATAATAAGGAGAATCAAGGACTGAATTCATGCATTAATAACTCGCTTTAGTGGCCTGTACTATTATGAAGTGACATTTATTTGGCTGGCCCGTGCCATGATGGTTGAAGAAGGGGAGGCGCCTTTTATGTACTGTAGTTGGTTATTTTTGTTACTAATCCACTTGTCTTAATCAGTGGTTATTTTCTTGAGATATTTATAGACATTTTGTGGGTATAAAATAAAATAAGAAAGGAAAAAAGAATTTCAGAAAATTAAAAGCACACAACAAATCAAAATTCATTTTTTTTTTATTTCAATTAAAAAGAGGTGAAAAAGCAAATGAAATGATTGATATTTCTTCCCGGCCCAAGTTATGCAACCCATCATATAGATGATAATGAATGAAAATCTTCGTTCAACAATGTTAGTTCATTGTCGAATAATCCAATAGAATATCAACACATGAAAAGGATGCATTTATCAACAAAAATATCTCTACATTATATATTTATTATGATGACTATCTTAATTCAATTATTTTCATTACTTCGATAATGTGTGGTAATGCTTAACTCTTTATATGTTTAGTAATGATGAACATTTTTAATGATCAATATTAATTAAATAAACACATGTATAAACCAATAGAAAATTGATTGACACGTGGAGTACCAATCAAAAAAAGTTCCTACATTTGTGTTATATAGTTATAAGGATTGCCAGAATTTTCTTAAAATGGTATCATACAATATCATATTAGTCGAGTATCGGTTTCTCCAACTGATCAGGTTAAATGAGACCCGAAGGTCTGATCAGAAACCACACTGATAGCATAGTTACCATGCTTCAAGCACCTAGCCTCACCCACATTGGGATTTTTGGTTGTTTGGCCACTGCCAATGGAGTGGGGGAAACATCACACATTGTCAGAAGCTTCAATCCATCTTCTAACCATAATTTTGTTACCTCAATTCATCCTCTTAAGTAATCTGGTTAAAGGATGAGTTGAAGCTTTGGTGTCATTTATACTAGTTGATAATGAGGGGGAGCACCTATGCACTGGTTGTAATCTTCTGCATTTCCCCTGCTTAAATTGATACATCTATGATTTCGCTAAGATGTAAATGCATGTACCAATTAAATTTAATATAAAATTAACTTGTGATATGCATTAACCGATATGGTATGATGGAACGTGCAGTGTAGCTGGAAGGGCTTACTCAAAGAGGCAGCATGTATGGCTGACTGGAGCAAATGAGGTCGATAGCAAAATCTTCTCTAGAGCTATCCTCGCCAAGGTAAGCCATTTCCCCATTTTACATGTAACAAGCATAATTATCTATATCTCGTCCTTCTCATGCTTTGTATTCGACATGATTATGTGACTTTAATTAGTTGTTTTGTCTTTGCTTTATGCATGTTTGTAATTTCTAGTTTAACATATATATACTGACTTGCTGTCGTTTTTTGCTTATTGGAATGCCATTCTATCATTAAATCGGCAACAGAGTGCACGGATACAGGTAATGAAAGATCAACTTTCTTCGTACTACAGTTATTTAATGAGATTGAAGTACATAGATTTATACACGAAAAACAAATATTACTATTGAATAAATAACTCTAATTTCTAAGAAACGGATTTATACACGCCTTTTTAATATGTTGTTTTTATTTGCAGACTGTTGTATGCATTCCCTTGCTGGATGGCGTCGTAGAACTTGGCACCACCGAAAGGGTACTTTCTAATTTTAACCCTCTAATTCATTTCTCTTAGGTTATATCCTTTTGACCAGTAAATGATGTAGTAATATGCACACATTGGCTAGCTCGAGACACAAAATCACTGCATGTTTGTTGAGTCAAACTTAATTTGGATCATAACTTGATTCGAATTTAATTAGAATTTGTCTGAGCTCAATTTTGACTGTTTATCAAGTCAATCAATTCGAGATGTAAAGAAATAATCTCAATGTTATCCATAAGGATAAAATATATGGTACTATATATCTCATTTTTCAAATTATTTCAGGCTGAAAATATTTGGGCCTAAGTGTTCAACCGTAACCTATAATATTATGTATGGAGCAATAATGATTATTTTGTTGTGTACTGCATGGGATGCATTTTGCAGGTCCAAGAAGACACATCATTTGTCCAACACATAGGAACATTCTTCCCCGACCACCACGGCCACCACCAACCACCACTCATCCACCATCACATCCCGCCTCCCAAACCCGCCCTCTCCGAGCACTCCACCTCAAACCCTGCCCCAACCACCTCCTCTGACCACCCCGCCCACTTCCACTCCCCTCCAATCCCTGCCACCTACTCCGGCGCCCTAGACCACGCCAACAACGCCAACAACCACCATCATCAGGTCGACGACGACGACGGAGAATCAGACTCCGAGGCCGAGACAGGCCGTAACAGTCGGCCTATCTCGACTGGCCATATGAACCTAGATGGTCGAAACCAGCCGTTTTTGATTGCTGCTGCACAGCCGAGCGAGCTGATGCAGCTGGAGATGTCGGAGGATATCCGGCTAGGGTCGCCGGATGATGCTTCTAACAACTTGGAGTCGGAGTTTCATATGATGGGCATGAGCCAGCAGCTGCAGCCGGGGAATATCAACGTGATGCAGCAGCGAGCAGCCGCGATGAGAGCGTCGCCTAAGTGGCCGGCCCTGCAAGATCCAACATTAAGCAATGGCATTCAAGTCGCCCCTCCAACAGGTACACAACTTGAAACACCCTTATTATACGTTTGTACGTAAAATTTGTGTTATGATACAAATAACATCTATGATAATCAAAGGACTCTTTGTTATCATAGATGTTTAAAACTATGAAATCCAAATCTAAAATAAAACACTAACTATTTTTTATGAGGATAACATGAATGTTATACCTAGATAAATAAGAAACAGTAATTGATTTTTTTTTTTTGATTTTTGATTTTTTAATTCTGTTTCATCCATTTATTAAATAAAAATAGTAATAAAATAACAGAAATAATATCAAAAATTTCTATTTTATTAATCAATAAAACAAAAATAAAAAATAAAAAAAGATATCAAATAGGTCATGAAAAACCAATGATATCAAAAAATCTCTGAACATAATCATGAGCATTATGTTACTATAAGAGGTTTACAAATTACAAGTGAGGCTGTCTTGGGAAACTTGTCACGTTGAAGAAAAAGAAAATCCTACAGTACTAAACGAATGTAAAATATGGGTAGCTAGAGGAGTAGTATTTGAGGCAATAAATGTGGAGGAGCGAAAACTGAGGTAGTTGGATGGGTTGATGTGCAGATGTGAATCGATTGGCGACGTCGTGAGTTGTTGATGCTAATAAAAGAACAGGAAGATTGAGGAGGAAGAGATCAAGTGGGCGAGCTAAGGAAAAAGAACACTAGAAGAACTGCATCAGGATAACCGTCCACTTGGTTTCAAATTAATTTAAATATTTTAATTTGATATAAAAATTTAAATGAGTATTGAATTTGTGTATATTTTAATAAAGAACGAATATTTTTTAATGATAATAAAATTTATTATAATAATTATGAAAAAATTAATGAATATATTTTAACATATAAGATTAATCTGATATTTTTTATATTAAAAAATTATCAAAAATTAAAATATTTTATTTATTTTGATATAACAAAAATAATATTTTAATTAATTTAAAACAAAAAAATAATAAGTGTTGCCCAATTGCCCATTGGGTCTCCACATCACGGCACCATTAATTCTCTGTTGATGATATATTATTTGTTTTTAATATCTCATAATAATTATTTTTTTATTTATATTTATTAAAATATTTTAATCCGATACGAGAATTTATATAAATGTTAAATTTGTATAGATTTTAATAAAAAAAAAATATTTTTTGATGATAATGAAATTTATTATAACGAGAGAAGACAGATTACATTGATGTTGTATTTTTTATGTTAAAAAATGATCAAAAGAAAACAGATTGTAATTTTTTTTTATAATTATGCAAATAGAAAAACGTTACGATTAATATGGGATGGGGAAAGTATAACATGTCATATTTGAAAAAAATTTATTTAAAAAATATAAAACTCAAAATTACAGAATAAAATAACAAAAACCTAAAAATTTTATAAGATAAATTGATTTTTTTAAATGAGATTTAAATATTATATTCAAATAAAATAAGAAATAAAAATCAAAACTCATTTTCTGTATCTTTTATATCAATTTGAAAATAAAATTTAGAAATAAACAGTTTTGTTTCATTAATTACTAAAACTAAAAACAAAAAACATACCAAACCACCCCTTGGTTTGCATAATCTTTTATAATCATTGTTGATGAATTAACTACACCAGACATTCGATGATTTTACTCGCATAATCTTTGATCCAACAGCCATGCTATAATTGCCCATGATGACTTTTTTTTTTTTTTTCTTTTTTATCTCTATAGTTTTGGGTTCAGTTTTTATCTCTATGGTTACTCATGAATAATTTTTTTCAGGAGCTTCTCAATTAGAAGAATTTTCACAGGAGGATACCCACTATTCACAGACAGTTTCCACCATATTACAGTACCAGTCCGCCAGGTGGTCGGAAACCACCTCGTCGTCCGGCTACCTCTGCTATGCTCCGAACTCCGCCTTCTCGAAATGGTCACCCAAGTCCGAACTACACATCAATCTACCGATGGATGGTGTGTCACAATGGCTCCTTAAGTATGTCCTCTTCACCATCCCGCTCCTGCATAACAAGTACCGTGATGAGAATTCACCTAAGTCAAGGGATCCAACTGATCCAACCTCCCGATTTCGGAACAAGGGAACGCCTCAGGACGAGCTGAGCGCCAACCATGTCCTGGCTGAGCGAAGACGACGAGAGAAACTAAACGAGAGGTTTATCATATTAAGGTCCCTTGTCCCTTTTGTTACCAAGATGGACAAGGCCTCAATCCTAGGTGACACAATAGAGTACCTAAAACAGCTACGTAAAAAGATACAGGATCTCGAAGGGCAAACCCGTCAATTGGACACAGAGCGCTCACGTCTAGCAGAAATCAGACAACCTGATGTACAACGTAGTAACACCAGCAGTCAAAAGGAACAGCGAGGTGGCGGCGGTAATGGCAGTGGCATCAGCGGCGGAGCCTCCAGCACGATAGAGAGAACACGTGTAGCAGTCCCAACAGTGACCGGACCAACTTCAGGAGCCGACAAGAGAAAAGTTCGGGTGGTGGAAGGTGGCGGCGGGGCTAAGTGTAAGGTGGTGGAAGCGCCACTGTCGCCTCCAGCTCCTGTGGACATGTTACAGGTGTCGATCATAGAGAGCGATGCACTGATAGAGCTGCATTGCCCATACAAGGAGGGCTTGCTATTGGACGTGATGCTGACGCTCAGGGAGAAGAGCGTGGAGGTCACTGCTGTTCAGTCTTCCTTGAATAACGGCTTCTTTGTTGCCGAGCTCAGGGCCAAGGTATTCAAACTGCATTTGTCTTTATACTAACTATTTTTTCTTACTATTATTTCCACTAGTATTTCAGGAAAAAAAAAAACTACCCCCTTCCTCATAAAAAATGCAATGGCTTGAGGTTTGACCCGAAGCTGGATCTTGATGGGGCATGCCAAAGCTTTGGAGTTTGGGGTTGTGGTTTGTTAAATGCAGGTCAAGATCCTGCAACTGAGAGCTTGTTGGTATGCCAACTGCAACATAGCTAGATTATAAAATTACCAGAAGACGAAAAAAATACACGTTTTCCCTTAAAACTAGTGAGGGCTTGACGAGCATGACCTTTATTATGTGGCAATAGGCATAAAAAATATAATGGTGCAGAAGCAATTCTTGATTTGACAAGGTAAACTGGAATTCAGCAAACAAAATCAATATCCTAAAAGAACTACTGCTATAGAGTATCGTGGATATGTGATCCGCTTGTATACTTCAATGACTCTCTGCCTAGTTTAGGTGCATTATGAATTCAATAACGTCCTAACACTAATTAAGTTCACAATGCAAATGCAGGTGAAGGAGAACGCGAATGGGAAGAAGGCAGGCATAGTTGAAGTGAAGAGAGCAATAAACCAAATAGTACCACATACCGAGTCCTAACGGCTAATACTAATAATTAACAGACCAGTGACTCCGCTGTACAATATGTTTCCTCCTCCTAAAGCACAACTCCTCCTCCCTCATTACACTCATGGCTGTTATGTAGCATATGCAAATTAGGAACCCCATTATTATCGATGATTTGTAGGCTAGCCGCCGACTACTCCATAGGTGTATTAGTCCAGCCGGCTAAGTTCATATTGTAACTTGTACATGTCATGAGGAGCATTATGTGGTGTTCCCTGTCTCAAAATTGAGATGGCATTATCGTCAATCAAGCCTAAGCTAACTCGAGTAGTCAAGTGCGACACTAAGTGACCATAAGTAATACTCGTACGACTTAACTGAGAGCTTATACCAGTTTGTGAATAGGTGGAGTAATTTTACAGAATACAGACTGTGCTGAGTGCAAGATGAACTGAATAGAGGCGGTTGTACAAACAAAGTTTTCACTTTACTGTAAAGGGCAATGCCACTCAGAGGCAGAATGTTTCCACTAAAAAAAATTGAGTACGAAGACACTTATCTCCAAGTTTGCACCAAATAACACGGCATCCCAGAGATTGCATGGTATTTTCATTCATGATGATTATGGTCTTGATGCCAGATGATCTCCCTCCCTTGCCTCCTGTAAAATGGCAGATTGAATTAATAAATTGCATCTCAATTTCCAGCACCTATGGCATCATGATGCGAAGAAAATATCTTGCTATCCAGGAATCAACCAACACATAGAAAACAAAGATTAATATCATGGCACCCAGAAACTAGTGCTAGGGTCACGCTTAATTGGCTTCAACTTACAAGGAAATTTGAGCTCGTACACGAAGCATCCTGATTGAGCCCAACTCTTTAACGAAGTTTGACCATCTCAAGAATGAAACTTAAAACAGAGACACTGATGCAGGTGTGCAAATGCAAAACAAATTCGTCATTCAAGTCGTGCTAGTCATCCCAACTCACGTTATGCCTAATTACTGTTATTTTTATTTACTATTTCTATTTTTAGTTTGTTGGATTTGCTTCGTTTGTTTTTCAGTTCCTATATGCCACTCTGGTCATGTACTTGTTTGTCGCCTCTGAACATATGTCCCTCCATATAGCATGGTAGTGAATAGGCATGAACTCAGTTTTTTCGGATTGTAACTTTTCTATTCTATTGTATTTCACTTGAGTCTAGAAGAACTCTTGTTTTCAGATCTCGAAGAATCTGATTTGTAGCCTTGAAGAGCTATCAACGTGGTCTCGAAGAACCCGGATTCCAGCCTCAGTCGGCTGTTGTTGGTTATTTCCTATCATCAGCAGATACTCAAATGAAAACGGGAAAACTGGAGCCGGAGGAACTCCAGCATCATTAGATAGCATTTCCCAATCTCCCAATTTAAAAGTCCATTAGTTACTCGAGGTTCCCAAAATTTAATGATCATATCATAGACTTTACAAGACCAGGATTGAATTCTGAGCTGTGTATATTTCCTGGATCATACAGTGCTATAGAGTTAATATAACTACAGACTTCCTACCCAGAAGGGGATGACTTCAGTCTGTCTCTCTATAATTAGACAATGACAACATTCACGGAAGGAAAAATCATGAAAGAATCTGTCTTGAGCACAGGAAGACTACTGTTTCAGAAGTGATTGATGCGGCTCATGAGACAGGTTAGACGGTAAGTGATTGTCAGCCACTTGAATAACACTCGTTGTTTCAGCAAACATTTTCCAAAACCAATCAGCAGCAATCAGAGACAAAAAGGTGGTTCTCATTCAGGAACTTCCCCCTTAAGGCTATAAAATTACCCAGAGTCTTATTTCATTGCAGCACGAAGTTGAGTTTCTACAGAGAATTACTGAGAAACAGCAACATAGACAAAAAGCCATTGGCTTCAACAAAGTAAGTAGAACACACACGCTATCCTTGAAATTACCACATCTAGCAGAATGGACCAGATTTTCAGTGACCATTCTTGTCTATCATGCTTTGAACACGCCAAAACCGATGACACATTTCATTTTTATGCTTGGGCAGTAAGAACCCACATTCTGAAGAAAATAAGAAGAATGATTAGTCACGATCATCACAGACGATGCTTTATACGGAAAACAAAATCCAAGATAAAATAGTTTCAAACATCATGGACAATTAAGATAATTTTCAAATTATTGTGAAATACATGTGAATATTATCTATATCTTAATTTTCCGTGTATATTTTTCGTACGATTTATTATTCTTTGAGGGGACCACTTGCACTGTTTGACACTGTTTATGTGGAGCCCGACACTGTTTAAGTCGGGAGAAAATTGTGTTTCGCAACCGTCCACTTTGCCTATAAATGCCCCCATTTGTAAATGCACCCATTTTTTGTTAAGAATAAGAGAAGGAGAGGTGGAGGAAAAGCAGAAAAAGCTTCGTTCCAATTTCGTATAATTTTTGTTTGGGGAGTTAGGGCTATTTGGAGTGGAATACAATTAATGCGTTACAAAAAAAAAAAAAAAAAAAAAAAAAGATGATTGAGTGCACGGAACAACACTGTAAAAAGGATAGCCTAACTGAAAAGGACTTTTACACCTTATCTCCTAATGAGAGGTAAGAAGTCATTTAAAAAATATTCTCAAATTTCTCAAACATTTCTGCTCACAAGGTTTTTAGTCATACAAGGGGTTGTTTTATTATAACAGTATGATATTTAAGCAAGATATGATGGGGGATGGGAGGAGGGGCTTGTTTCAGATCAAGTCATGAAGTTTGAAACAAACTAGGGCATTCATGGCTTATGTAAGTGAAAAGTTGTTTTTTCTTTTCTAACAAATTTTTTGTTGTTGGAAAGATAAGTTCTATCCCTTTATGTTGGATGCAGTTTTTATCAAATTATACTCCGAATGAGATGATTCGTACCTTGGGAACACAACCTACCACGCAAGTACATCGGTGAGCAGGAGCCTTTATTTTTCATATGCTCCTCATCCTTCTATATCACCTGTTGCTCGTCAATCCATGTCACCAATTCCTTGATCATACGTGTAACGGCCTGAATCTTAACACAACTTTGCTTCTCACAAAATCAAAAGAATGGACCCCTTGAAGCTTTGATGATGATTTCTGCAAGAAAATGTACGAAGAAAAAGACCAATATATGAAGCTGTTTTATTTTTTGTAGAGACAAAAGTAAGATATGCTCGACCATGATGATCAGAGCAAAGCAATGGCATGACATGGTATGCATCACATAAAGGAAATGACCCAAGGTTGTACTTGTGCAAGGCCCACATCTGTCATCCCATTAAAATATCTCAATGTTATTTTTTTCCTATTATTATACCAACTTATTACTCCTAATTTGTCGGGTTGTGACAATCCGTTTCTCCTCTCATGCAGTCATCACATTTCTCTGCTCCAGGAGATGATCATAATGTTGTGTTTCTCATGGGGTTGTTCTTCCTTCATGATTGACTACAAGCATAAAACTTGAGTAGCAATTAGACCTCTTCCTCAAATGTGTGATCTCATCAAATTAAAAATATTTTAAAACTTGTAAAGGAATTTAGCAATCAATCGTACACTATCCAAAAATAGGCTTCACATGTGAAAGTTGTTTAATATCCTCCAAAATAAGATCCAAGCAATATCAACACAAGATGTCTAGAAGATATGAGTGCAGCTTTCCTAAAAAAACAAATTCCAACCGTTGTGTAATTCGAAACATTATCAAAAATAAATTGCGCAACTTTCTCAGCTCCAATCTCCTTAATTCCTGAAGCAATCATAAATTAAACATACCTCCGTCTTACATGATGTGTTGATCTGACACGATTAGTTAGGAATGTGTTGATTTTGTATTGCTTCCCTAAATACTCAATGCGAGGTTGTAGAGTGGGGTGAATGGAAGGATTTCTTTTCTTAAATAGGGTCTTTTATAAACAAAATTCTCAAAATATGATAACAGAAGTTAATTCTAAACTAAGCCTTTTCCCAAATTCTAGTGAGAAGAGGCATCTTGCGGGACATGGCGTTTTTTTAGAAAGAAAACACAGGACGCCTTCAGAGCAATAAAAGACCTAGGGTGTCGTTAGTTGTTTAGGAAGCCAAAACGAAAACCCACACCCACATGGACCAGGAGGAAGCCTTTACCCCTTTCTCCCCCTATATATACACCTTATCCTCTCATTTTTCTTCACAATTTCAAACAAACAATTGTTACAATTAAGTTTGAAATTTTTAGTTCGAATTCATAGTCATCTATAGTGAAATTGAATTCGTTTACACAAATCAATAAAAAATAATAACACTAAAAATGAAAGGCAATTAAAAATATAAGGAAAAATAAATGAATCTAAGAAATTACATTTGAGAAGATGAATAAGAAGCAACTAGATCTAACGAAAATCACCTTAATTTTTGATTCAACGACCGTAAGGGACTTACCAGTGGCGGCTCTCTAGAGCGGCCTTGTTATAGGGCGCTTCGTCGAAGTTGAGGTGGTCAGTCGAATGGGTCGATGTGAATTCTTCCAGAGACAGAGACAAGAAGAGACAACGTCTCTGCAAAATCCTATTTTTTTTTGTTGAAAGATTTTTGGGTTTTTTGAGTAATAATTAGAAAATTGAATTTTATCCGTTTTTACGAAGAGTTCACAAATTACATATTTTTCGTAAATTAATCACATTTAGTAGGAATGATATTGTAACTGTATAACTCATGAAACGTTTTTCGTATAAAACATGAATAATTCGCGAATTTTGTGCATGGTTTGTTGTTTCGATATATATTGGCTAACATGGTTTGATATGTATTGTTTTGGACGAAATTGGTTCCAAAACACCCCGATACAAGCGTTTTGATGATGTATCGATTGATACGGTCCATGCGTATCATGTATCTATCGGTTTATGTTAGATTGGCATGTTTCTCGATATTACTTTACACTTTCGTGTTGACATTTGAATTTTCGTGTTAATGATTTTATATTTTTTGTGCTACTTTCTTATTTGTTGTTAGTTGTTATGTTTGTTTTAGGTCTTTTAAAGTGATTTTATGCTTATTTTGTTAAAAAGTTTGAGTAACTTCGTATTGGTCTATATCAATCCATATCGGTCCATGTTGATCTATATATCGTTGTGTATGATCGAAACGTATCATATTTGTAAAAACCAATTCCAATACAGTTTCTTATATGACAAATCTTTATTTTGTGACAATGATTATGAGATGTGAATATTAGATCTCAGGAAATAAGTAATACAAATCTTCCAAGTCAATCAATTATAATAAATAAATATATAGTAATCATTGATTTTGGTTGGTCTTTGGTTTTTATCGGCCTTTGTTTTGATCGATCATGGTTTTTGTTAGTCAATTTGATCAGTAACAGATTGATTAATTATCTTGATCAATCATGATTTTTGTTAGTCACGAATTGATTAGCCACCTCGGCGACTAAGTCGGCCATGTTTTCTCATAAGTCACTTGGGTTGATCATGATTTTTGTTACTTGTTAATCACAATTCTACAAACATAAACATTCATCTTGATCGGTCATGATAGTAGTTAACTTGATCTCTTTTAACCTTGGTTAATCGCATTGTCAAAAAAATCCGTGTATGATTCGGAAAAAAAAAAATACAAAAATCCATGGTCTTTTTGGTTACGCGGACCGTATCTAGATTTTTGGTAAGAAATGGGAATAATTAGAAATGCGAATAATTCGCGAAAAGTACGTAATTCGCGTTTAATTCATAAAATTCAGGAAAAACATAGATTTTAAATAAAATAAGAAAATAATTCTTTTCTTGAAGTAAAATTCTATAATATGCCAAAATTTCGTGATAAATTGTTGTCTTAGTAAATAACAAAAATAGTACATTATTGAATGTCATAATGTATTCAATGGGGATATAAAATTTATTTGTTAAAATCACGATGAAAATATGTTAATTATGAATAAATTAAATCCCATCATTCAAATATGTGGGATTTATTTTTTTCAAAATCCCACTTCGTTTTTTTTTCGTCCACTCTCCCACTACGGTCCTGCTAGTCTCCCACTATTGCTAACCCACTCTTTCTCTTTGCCTAACCCACTTCACTCTCCCCATATATTTCTTTATCTCTCATCATAATTCTCCTCACCATTTCCTCTACAACTCGTCTCATCTCCTTCCCAACTTCTTCTTATCATCCCTTGAAATCAAGTACAAAAGTAAGATGAAGAGGAGACGACATCCACAGTGAGGATCAAGACGACGGGGATTTGATATCAACATGTAATATTTCACAAAGCATCCGTCCACGTAGTAAGTGAGAGTCAGCTTCTCGAAGATTAGAAATTTCGTGGGATATCATAGACTTTGAGATAAATTCTGATTTTAATGTAAATTGAAACCCCATATGTCTAGTTTCTAATAAAGTTGATAGATTATGATTTCGAGTTGTGAATCTCAAGATATAAATCAAAACATACGTGTATATTAATCAGTAAAAAACTGGTTATATAGATGACTTTGTGACTTGATCAGGAATCACACAGTATGAGTTAGAAGACGAGGCTTATATCATTAAAAATGTCTTGAACTATAGTTTTCATAACAGTTTATAAATCTTGATTTAGAGTTATATGTAAAGAGTTATGAGCTGATTAGTAAAATAATACAAACATCTCTCTCATCTAGAAAAAAATATAAACTTGAATAAATAAACTGTTATTATTGGTAAGGTTTCATGATGAAAACTCTAATTCTATGGAAAGGTTATAGATTCTAGTTTATGTTGAATTTTTCGAAATAATTTTTGAAACTGTATACAAGAAGTTATAGATTTTAAACGTATCGAAGGATCATGTTGGACAGAATTCGAGAATGACTCGTTTTAATCCCGAAATAACTCCAAATGTTCACAAACAATTCTAATGATGATGGTTTTAATCGTATAAAATCATTATCTTGAACAATCAAAATAAATATCAAATTCTTGTATAAAACTCAGCATAATCTCATAATATTAATATGATGGTTTTTCACAAAATATGAATAAATATGCTTAACTCCGAACAAGAACAAACATTCACAAGGGAATGTATTAATATGTGAATTCTATTATATTATAGGCCTTGGAGACACACTGCTCGTTGTCATTTAAAGACTAGACTAAGCATGTGTATTTGAAAAACTGTGGTAAAAGATAACGTTTAGATTTATTGTGTGTGGCGATACATATTATTATACCGTGAGTATAATAATATGTATTGAAATCTATGGTCATAGTCACTAATTGTGGCTGACGTAAAATGGTGACAGTAACTTTTAGAACCATGATTTGTGATGATACATGCTAGTATAGTTAGACGTATATAGTTATATGATGGTTTCTGAGAAATTGACATAAAATATATCCGACGTACCTTATTATTGTATGCCGTGATGATAGGATGTATGACATGTGATATGCTTGGTTTGTTGGTATAATGAGGGTGAATGTATAAAAGGAGTGTAAATCCATAATTGGTGAGATAACTCAATGGTATAAAACACAAAGAATGTTGTGTTATACGGTGACTTGATAGTGTGAGGTCGTTTTGGTATGAGGCTCCGGTTTGTCTGAACATCTTTCGCGGATATCCCTTTTGATAAAGTTGAAGAGAGTTTACTTATGAAATTGAATAAGTCTCGCCAAACACATAATTATAATATTGAGGATATCTATTGCCCGTCATCTCTGTGTGATTGATATGATGATAAGTGTAACAGAGTGTTGAGTGAACTGCTGAGTACAGTAGTGCGTGAGACTTGAACGGGGTACTTGTCGTGTCACAGTGTCTTTGTCTCAATTTTTTTGATATGGAGATCTTGATTGTCATACCAGAAAGGATATGCTAATAGTAAATAAGACACTCTGAGTTTAGTATGCTCCCAATAACATATTTGGGATATTCACGAGATGAAATATGCATGAGCGTATAAATAACTGGAGTTGGGAAGGGAGAAAGTATGTTTAGTGTTGTGGTGTTATTTGGTTCGATACTTGCTTGGTGAATCCGTGCTGTCTGAGTAATATGCTTGTTCTAATATGCTGGAGTTTATGATCTATGCATTTCATCTGCTTTATTTGACTAGTGTGCTGATTCCAGAATACTGGATTCAAGTGATCAACTTTTCTGTGTCTTTTTTAGAAGGAGAAGTGCGACATAAGATTTGATGCTAGATGTAATTTACATATGAAAGATATTCTGATCTTAGAAAGAGATGTAAATTACGCTACGAAGGTGATATTCTAAGTTATGATTCAGTGCATCAAAAATTTATAAACTAATGATGTATAAGTGAACTTAGCTTAATTCTTATGATTAAGACAGTATGCATAATTTTTGCCTAAGTGAGGTGTTAGGCCCAACAACAGTAATGCAACGTGGATTTCTATGAAAAGATTAAGAAATTCGGGGCGTTAAATTCGCACAATCTTCAAAAAGAAAGAAAACAAAGAATTTAGAAACTAGGGTTGCCGACAGAACAAGTAAAACAACAAGTAAATCAATATGTATCGGCAGTTCTAACTCCAACAGATTCGTTCGACTTCCTCGACTCCCCAGATAACTCCTACGGTTTCAATTGCTTCGACCCACTGCTCCGACCACTTTAAGGTACACAATTATGCTTTTCTCTTCTCAATTGCTTCAATAGTTTAAGTAGGTTTCATGTTATTCGATACCAGAGAAGTCTAGATGTTGGTCCGTTTGGTTTCATGTGTTTTTTTGAGTTTGGTCTTATTCTTTATGGGTGTAGACTGTAGAGTATCATATTTGCGTTCATTAAGTTTTCCATTTTATTTTTCTAGTGTTAGATTTGTTTGATCTTATTTTTTCTAGTATCACATTTGTTCTAGTATCATATGTGTTCTAGTGTAGGCTGTCTAGTATCATATTTGTTCGGTCTTATTTGTTTTACGTTCTTCTCTTTATTCATGATGTGTTGTGTTTTTTTTTTCTCTTAATATGTTCTCCATCTTCATTGATGCTATACACTGTTGCTTCAACCTTCAAGATGCCAAGAGAAAAGAATAAATTCTGGGAATATGTAAAGGACGAAGGGGATGAGAATCGGTGCTGGTTCTGCAATCATAAGTTCGATAACAAGGTTGAAGTATCATCTAGCAAAGCTGACACAAAGAGATGTGAGACCGTGTGTAGCAGTGTCTGATCTTGTTCAGCAACAAGCACAAGAAGCTGTATTAGAGCTTGAGGGGTGTAAAAAACCAAGGTTGTCATGTGCAGAGCATAGAGGAAAAGGAAGCTCGTCTTCTACTGCTTCGGCTTCTGCTTCACAACCATCAGGGGGTTCTATGGTTAAACCTTGTCTTGGAACAGGAGCAGGACTTTTTGGCCAAATAAAAACCCAAACCTTGTTGAAGGAGAAGGAGGTGATAGATTTAACTATTGCTAAGTTTGTATTCTCAAGCAACATCCTCTTTCAATGTCTTGAGATCAGCAGAATTTATGGAGGATGTGAAGCAATCTCAACTCATAGTCCCGATTATTTTCCTCCTAGTAGTGAAACACTACGAACGAAATTGTTTTCATCATTGAAAGGAGGGGCAACTTTGTTTGTTGAGGCGGTGAAGAAGTCATGGGCTTTATGTGGTTGCACCATTCTGTCAGATTCATACACTGATGGTAGAAAAAGACCTCATATCAACTTGTTGGCATCAAGTCCTAAAGGGACGGTTTTCTTGAAATCGGAGTGCACGGTGGAGAACAAGAAAGATGCTTCCTATATTGCAAATTTCATTACTTCAGGTATTAAAGTAGTCACATAACTTCAAAAGCGGTATTTTTTAATTCTAATTGAAACAAGTGTAGTAATATTTTAAATTTGTGAATGCTTCAGGAATTGAGGAGATCGGAGCAGAGAATGTTGTGCAATTCATTTCAGATAATGCTACAAACTACACATCGGCTGAGGTGTGATATCCTCATATCTTCAAGACATCTTGTGCTGCACACTGGTTGGATCTTATTTTGGAGGATATTGATCAACTTCCACATGTGAAGTCTATTCTGAATAGTGCACGATTGATTGCTAAATTTCTTTATAAGTTTCAGCACATTCTAGATTTGATGAGGTCTCATACTGGAGGAAGAGAGCTAAAAAGGTCGAGAGCTACTAAATTTACAACTCAATTCTTATGCTTGCAGTCAATCTTAAAGGAAGAACAACTTAAGGAATATGATAGCTTCTGCAGAATGGAGATTCAACAACAAAATCAAATCAGAGGAAGGCGTTGAAGTGACAAATACTATTCAAGGAGTTGATTATTGGCAACTGGGCAGAGAAATAATTTCCATAATTAAACCACCCTTGGTTAGGGTTTTGAGAATAGTGGATGGAAATGGGTTTACTATGGGTTATTTATATGACAAGATGGATAAGGCAGGCAAAGGAAGGGATCAAGAAGGCATTCAATGGACATAGTGAGAAATGTATGATGTACTGGGACCTAATGGATGCGAGGTGGAACGCTAAATTACATAGCCCTTTGCATGTTGTTGCTACTTATTTTAATCCTCGATTCTATTATATCGGGATGGTGAAGATGGATACGGAGGTTAAAACTGGATTAAAAAGAGTTATTGGAAAGATGATTGCAGCAGATGGTCGAAAGTTTATTAGCAAGGAACTGAATACTTATCATCAGAAGGATTCCAAAGTTTTCAGTTCTTTAGCTATTGATGCATTGGAAGATACTCATCTTAATAAGTATTCTCCTAATATTATTAGTTATAGTTCTTATTGTTTAGATACATGTATTATGTTATTTATCTTTCTTATTTCATTCTTCAGGGATTTGGTGGGATATGTGGAGTGCTGAGATTCCATATCTCCAAAAGTTGGTTATCAAACTACTTAGCCAATCGTGTAGTGCATCGACATATGAAAGAAATTGGAGTGCTTTTGATGCTGCCCATACCAAGAAAAGGAACAGATTAGAACCCAAGAAACTGCACGATCTTGTCTTTGTACGGATGAACTAACATTTGAAAAAGACTAGTGCTGGAAAAGAAACCAAGGATTCATATCCTGTCATACTAAAGGATATTGCAACATTTGAGGAAGAGGAAGGGAGAGATGAAGACAATAATGAATCCGCGGATGAATCATTAGATTTAGAGCCTAAAGATCACGTTGAAGATCCTCTTTTGGCCGAACTTGATAGTTTGACTTATGTCGAATGAATTATATGTTATGTAGTTGGTACTTGGGAACTAAACAATTTGCTCTCTTTTGGTTGTGCTTCATTACTTACCATTATTTATATCAACGGTCTGCTTTTCCCGATTTAAACCCCGTATAAATCTCATATCTCGGTTTTTCCCGTATAAGTCGTCATATCATTCTAATGGTGTATTTATCCTTCCGATTTTTCCAGATTTTTTTCGATTTTTTCGTAATTTATTAGTCCTGAATTAATCACGTATCCGTATTTTGTTACTATGGATAATCATTGTCATGGTCAGTCAAAAACCCAACAATAAAAACCCTCCACATATTTATTCCTTAACAAAACTCAAATAATATCGATCATAATTTTGATTTGTTAGTCATTTCAATCACACAGATTGATTAGACTGCTTGATTGATCATAATTTCCGTTGAAATATTCCTTAAATCATGCGGGTGCATACTAATTTGATGAAAGGAGATAACTAGCTGCGCTGGAACCGAAATCAAAGCAAGGTTTCAGTTCCAGTTTGGGTTTCGATGGAACCTATACCGAATCGGTGTCTTGCAATTCGGTTTCGATTTTAGCTGATTTTAGTTTTGTTATGGTTTCGATTCGCCTGGCGGTGTGGTTCCTACTCGATTCTGGTTCAAAACCCAATCACGGTCGGTTCACCTTTTACTGCTGTCAAGGCGGTTAGGCGAGGACTAGACACACTGCCTAGGCGGTTGACTAGATGGATATTTGGTGGTTGCCAAAATGTCTATTGCTAAAATCTACAAGAGGAAGCTGTAAAGGGAGAAGACACGGTTTCTTCGTTTCAACGGTTTTAGAAGTTATCCTACACCCATATTGGCAAGTTAGTAGCAAAATTTCAAATTCAGCTTAGGGAAAGGGTAACCAATAGAAATCAATTGATCTTGGAAAGAGGAGTTCCTTCTTTTCTCCCTCCCATAAGCGATTTCTAGACTTGGGGATCAGAGCATGAACGACTAGTATAATTAATATAGCCCTTCAAGATCCTAAGATTCCATCCATGTCGAAATCAGGTGAAAAACATGAGTGCTTCAGATTGTAACATTCTCTACTTCCACTGTCAATAACCAATAACCAATATATATGATAACAGAAAAACCAAGTAAAAGACAGAGGTATTTATCTTGGAATATATGCAGGAGACAAATATATAACAGTGACACGAAGATGAGAATGAGAATCAATTCAAATGTGTAAATTGTCTTAAGCAAAAAATAAGAAGCTGGTGATACTTGACCTTATTCTTCTGGCGATGGCTCTTTAAATGACATTCCTTTGACTATATGTCGACATTGGAACCTGCACAAGTTAGAAGCATTTTTCATTAATTGAATGTGATCAGAATGTATGTACCAATCAAACCCCGGATGCTACAAATCAGGTGCCTTACCTTAATTCGTTTTCGAAGAATACTCATAAGCACACACCAAAACACACCAACTCTCTAATGCAATCTTATACTTCACTTTATAGCTTGTTTTACTTGTCGAATTATGTGATACTGCATCATACTTGATCTCCCCACAGGATTGAACAATGCTTGGATATTGAACAGAAGTGCCTACTATTTCCTTCCCAGGTATTAAGTCGATACTATCAAGAGCTGCTCTCAAGTCTCAAAATGGTGAAGCACCTTCCATATGTTTCTACCAAGATCATCCTAGACCGAAATTTGGCTGCCGGCAATCCCTCACTCTTGATATCGTTCATAACATGGTTTTCTCAACAATGCTTTTCAACGTGACATGAGGAATTACCGCTCACTGTTGGCGCTTGAGCATCCAGTTAAGCACTTTGATGCAATGTAACATCAAGCCATAGAGGCCATCAAGTTGATCATTGCCCGTTCCACTTAAGCGACCGCTTTTACCATTTCATGGAACAGTGGTTCTTGAAGAACTAACCATATAGATTCTCATTTTCAGGCTGAATCTATTCAGGCTTGCACCATAGACGGAGTGTGTGCATAGGTCATGCCATCATAACGGGACAAAACTACAAATTCATAAAAGTTGTGATATCATACCATATCCTATTGTCAGAAGTAGTATCCACCATATTGGAGATTCCTGTCTCAGAGTAACGAAACGTAGAAATACCCTTCTCTTGGCAATGAGAATGACATTTAAACATCAGCCTCAAAGGTACTACCTGTAAAAATGCAAGCATGAGGCCATATATGTTGATCATGCTAACAAGTGGGGAAGAGAACAGTTGACAGAGAGGCATCCATTTTGAAGGCAATATGTGATCAACACAGGAGATGCAGTGACAGACCTTGGGTTACCATAATTGCTGCTTTCCATTGCATGTGAGGGAAGCACTTAGTATGTAGGTGTAAACGAGTATATACATATCGCCTCAACTCACTATGAGTAGACTTTTCTTTTCAATGCAATTAGTCAAGTCAATAACAATCATGCATTTTTATGAAGAGTGATGTCCCGTAGCAGCATTCTCTTTATTCATTAACACTAACAACAGAAACTTCTACAAATATGGATTTTTCTTTTTTAAAATTTGTATTTGAGAAAAAGCAATCTCCTGAATAAGAAAAAGAATGTTTCAATCTCCCACAAGATCCTCAACATGCTGGAACCCCATGAAAAGCTCAAACCTATGGTTTCAGGCGCAGATATTCTTTATTTCGGAAAAAATCCCTCATGCAAACATAACTCAGAAGACATGGTATGTTCGCAAATCTAATAACTATACTAAGAACTACCACAGCATGATTCCAATAACTATACACAACACCACCCACTCAGATATTCCCCTCATAATGAGAGGAGGGCGAGATTTAGGCAGTCCTATCCGTGTTGAGGAAAACAAAGATACGGTTTCCTAATGATTCGGCCATCGAGAAATCTGTTTGAAAATTCGAATTTCAATACTATATCTTCCATTGACCTAAATCCTCAGAAATCCTGAACACCTATCGTCTCAACAATTACACACTGAACAAATCCAGATTCCAAAAAAATATACACACAACTGGTCCCACACCACCACAATCGATCCATCGTCAGTGCCCTAATTTGTCACATTGCTACATCAATCACGGCAATGAGTGAAACGAAACTGAGAAAGAGGAAGTGAATACGCCGGGATTTGTTCGTGCATGTAGAGGAGGAAGGCGACGACATCGTAGACGACGTGGAGAATCAGAGAGTCGTCGCCGATTGATGCATCTTTCTCCCCTTCTTTCTTTGCCATCGCCGATTTTGGAGATTTTCGCTGCGGCTAGTGATGACGAACGAGTTGTTGATTTGAAGTTTTTACCGCCTCGTGTCTGTGTGAAATTGCGAGTGCTGGATATGGAATTGGGTTTGCATGGGTATTTGAGGGTGGGCATCGCACGGGAGGGTCCGATATCGTATTGTTTCTTGTCGTGCATCGGTTTTTTCGTTTTATTGAAATTTTTGTTCCGTTTTATATTAATATTTTGATATCGATATTTCGATAGGAGAACTCGGTTTTTCAAATACATGGACACGGAACAAATATGTACATTAAAGCTAACAATAAATCCTATAACTATCAAGTGCAAATCAATTTAAAGATCTATAACAACACGTCGCTAAATTATGTAAAGCATTAAAACAAACAACTCAACAACAAACGCAACGGTAATGCCATGCTATGAGGACAAGGAGTTCAAAAACCATTAGAAAAGCAACAGTATCATCATATTAAAACATAGCTGAGGTTTTAGTTATGACACAACAATTGGAACAAAGCGTTTCTACATCATGCTGGGAGGATAACTCACTCCCTCCTTTTTCTATTTACATTTCAAAAAAAAAAATTCACTCATCATCGTCCAGATAAACAAATCCAAGAACCCCAAAAGGAAAAAAAGGAGACACTATTAGAATAATAAAAACACTCCTTCAACCAAAATTTATTCTACTTCTAAGTATAATTCAATTGCTAAATGATGTTTCCAACATGTCGGTATGGTTCGAGGAATTCGATATGATTCCTAAGTTATTTCTTGTCTCGTATCGATTTTTTGGTTCTTTCCGATTTTTCGTCCCTACTAATATATAGTCGGTACTTGTTTGGTATGTCCGGTTTGATCCGGCTCTCGATTCGGTCCGGTCTATTGGTAAATTTTTGCTCACCTATCCACAAAGATGAAACAAAGTAGATCCGAAGTGTATATATTAAGTTCATGAGTTATTGGATTTTTATTTTTTATTTTCCATTAAATACGATCAAACATTGTTTTTTTATAAAATTATTTTGAGGCATTAATGATAAATTAAATTGTGATCTTTAATCTTGAACCAATTTAAGATTTTTATGATATTATGTCGAAATACGTGTCATCGTGATTGATTTGAGACGGAGAGAATATTTATATTTCAAAAAAATCATCCAACTAATATCCTCTGCTGGATACTCATTGATATATGACATTTCACATATTTGTGTTTCCAATAGAATTTTACTTGCGATCAAAATGAGACATAAGTTTTGCTCCAGTGTTTGGATCTTAGATGTCTAGGTTTGGGCCCCGATTGGATGATAGATCCAAGGTTACTATTTTAATAAAACTCCAGTCGTCTTTTATCCTAAAGATCGAAAAATAAAGAAAGAAAACCTTCATTTGTATTAAAAAGAGTACAACATTTGATTATTGCAAGTAAATTTCGATATGTATGGAGTTCATTAGGTTCCCTATTTAGTTTTTGTGTCATTTTAATCCCAAAAAACTATTAGGATACAGAGGAAAATTTCTTAATCGTGTGAAATGTTCCATGTTTTCAATATAAAAAATAGGGAAAAACAAGACTGATTTAAAAGATGAAAACTACCATTAGGACGTCTGAAAGGCATCTTCTTCTTGGCTTCGCAGGCAGAAGAACAATGTTACCTCTTGAGATTAACTGCGATTGTTGAATTGCTTCATCTTAGACTTCAACAGAATATGGAAGCTCTAAAGAAGAGATATTACCATCAATCAACCAACCCGCCCCCACACCCCACCCACCCAACAGCACCTCTAATTCCAAAGCAATCAGATCGGCCTCCTTTTGCCCATTTCTATTTGATCGCAGATATGATTAGCCACATTACAAGTGAGATCGTGCTAGGTTAAACAACTTGAAACTACACTTATGCGCATCTTGCTACTCAATCTCAAAAGTTCACCAGTCTCTTCATCTAACTCGACTTCATCTTCCCTCATTCTTTCAGCAACTACAAGGGGCATTGTGCCAGCTTTAGCATATGTCCGAAGAAGCATGTTGTATATCTTTGTCGTTAC
Organism: Drosera capensis; assembly: GCA_001925005.1. Taxonomy (NCBI): domain Eukaryota; kingdom Viridiplantae; phylum Streptophyta; class Magnoliopsida; order Caryophyllales; family Droseraceae; genus Drosera; species Drosera capensis. The sequence goes on along the minus strand of LIEC01010414.1, from coordinate 4,735 downwards.
ATAGCCAGCTTTCCGGAGGATGGCAAGTAACTTCTCAGCACCCTCGACATTGCCTGTCTCCTCTAGATTCTTGTACATTTCTCTAATGAGTTTCTCATCAGGCACCCACTTCTTTACACTACCGACAGCTTTCTCGAAACAATCGAGAAATTTGGCCATCTGCCTCTGTTTCAGATAACCCCAAGTCAAAAGCTCCAAAGTTGTATAACTAGGTTTAATGCCTTTTTGCACTATTCTTTTGTAGAAAGCTTCAGCCTCTGAAAACATGTCCTTGTTGATATAACCAGCAAGAAGTAGATTTGGAACCCTAGTGTCACCTGTGGGAGAGATGGATTCCCATTCAGCATGCAAATTCTCCGCTTCTTCCAACACCCCTAGTTTGATCAGGGAAGATATCATGCACATGTACTCGGCATCATTCAGCTTCTGATACACTGACTTCATTTTCTTCCATGTTCGATTAACACCATCCTTGTCTCCTGCATTAGTAAACAGACTGAGGAGCGAGGAATGTGCAGCTCGAGTTTTACGGGATGCCTTCTTCTCGATTTCCATCAAAGAAGAAGCCGCTTTCTCGTTCAGCCCTTCCTTGATGTACAAGCTTGTGAGTGTGCTATATGTGAGCCAATCAGGCTCAATCTTTGCCTTCTTGACCTCTTCAAAAATCTTCTCAGCTGCCTCAACGTTATTCATGGATGCATATATGGAAAGCAACATGTTGTAAGTTACCAGGTCAGGTGATGTCGACTTTTTCAAGCGTCTGATTAGCTCTGGAACCTTCTCCAATTGCCCAAGCGAGATGTACATAGAAAGCATGTGGTTATAAGGAAGGGGCGAATTGAGAAAACCACGTTCTGACAATTCATCCATCAGAGCCTCCGCTTTAACATATTCGTTACCCTGAACATAAGCATGGAGTAAGGCTGTACAGGTAGACTGCGCCTTCATTTCTTCAGGAAGATCAGTGAAGAACTTTTCTGCACTGTTTGAGCCCCGAAGTTTGGCAATCAAGTCGAGGTGAATGGCATAGTCTCCAGGCACCAACTTAATGTCATCTTGTATTCTCATCCACTCACAAATCTGCTCATCAAATCAATTTTCAGGGAAAAAAAATTTACGATACCAAAAAAGTAGCAATGCATAGTTTTACTATTGACGAGCTACACTGTATGAGAATGGTTACAATGATGCACACAAGAAGGAGCCCACCTGATGTCATGTTATACATTATAGCTATGCACTCTTGGTACTATGCAAATGTTTTGCATAATGTAGGAAAAATCACCAAGGGTATCAAGTGACATGCAACATAATATTTAACCTAGAACAGGACAAGGAATAATTATTTAAGTTTAAGTCATTCATATAACCAAAATAAAATAAAAATAAAGGATTTTTAACATGGTAGCAAAGCATGTGTCTAGAGAGCACAAGCTGAAATCCTATGCCAGGTGATTAGGCATTGTTTTGTCCAAAGCTTCAATCCCAGGAAGGGGGGCGCGTCAAAATGCAAATAACGTTTCTAAGCCAGCCTTCTACCAAAAACTTCAAACATGCGGTGGAAAGGGGTTCTTTGACAGACCAAAAGCATCAGACTGATATTACACACAGATACTACACACAGATACTGCAAACAGATAGACAAGATTATGGTACAAGAAACCTACTATACTATTAGGATCATATTTCACAAGCGATTCCTTTCCGAAATGATAGATTCATAAATTCCTGACAGGATATGCAAGCAGATATTCTGTTACCTATGAAAAATCAAGAACGTGGTTCCTAAAACATTGCTCGAGGAAAGCTATCTTGAATATTGCCTTGTTACTTAAGATCTCAGTTCGTTTACTGTGCTTTTCATGCAGGCGGATGAACACCAATAAAAAACTCATGTTCACTGCTACTCGTGGGAGAAATGCAGGAGTGAAACCAAGTCAGGATGATGAGTATTTGGTTTATGTTTAGTGTCTCCGTTTTCCTCCACAAAGAAACAAAACCATTATGTATTATCCGTCCTAAATACGACGGAGCATAGACAATATAACCAGGAAACCAAGTCCCTAGTACTAACTTTCGTTTTCATAATTTTTAGCAGTGTAATATTTCAATCAGTCCAAGTTACATGACATGCACATCACTTATATCTTGCACATTCTTACATTTCTATGATAAAACATGGCACTTGAATGTCAAACCCAACTTCAAACCCCAATCCAAATCCAAAAGACATCTCAACCAAACCCTAACCTCGAGCGCGTGCTTATAACGCTTCAGTTTCCTCAACTCCCTAACAATCCTCCCCAGCTCGAACTTCCGAATCGTGCGACCTTCCTCCTTCCATTTCCTCAACGTCACCGCCGCGCTCCGCTTGCTGTACGTCAGCGAGAACAGCCTTCTCCCTAACGTGTCTCCGCCTTTTGACCCTGACTTTGCGGCATCGGCGGCGGCGGCGGAGGTAGGAGGAGTGGGTTTAGGGTTTTCGGTTGAGATTGCTGTTGAGGAGAAGCGGCGGATGAAGGTGGTTGATTGCCGGAGGTGGCGGTGGAGCATGACGGACGGCGGGCGAGGCGGCAAGGGTGTGGGTGTGGTGCAGTGGGGGTGGTTGGAGTTTCAAGAGAAGTTTGATGGTGGGAGGGTTTTGAGTCCTAGTGTGTGTTTTCGGGTAATTCTTATCCAAAGCATACGTTTGAAACCTGTCAAGTATAATAATGTTTGTCACATCATGTAATTCAGCAAGAAAATTTCTCCAATCTAGGTAGAAGTGTTCACTACTGACCGAATTCCTTAGAGGACATCAATTTTAGAGCAACTCGATCTATATATTATTACTAAGGATGTTATTTTTATTTTTTTACAACTTAGATGACAATATTGATGAATATTGATATTATGTTTTATATTTATGATTTTCATTTAGGTTGAATAAAAATAACAATACAAATAATAAGTCAAATATTGAAAAAGAGGTGTGAAGCACTTGAAAACAAAAAAAGAAATAGAAAGAGTTTAGTTAATGAGACATATGACAATGATCATTTTAACGATCAAATTTAAGAAAAAAAATATGGTATTCTTTTTTTTTTTAATTATTATCCAAATGTTAATAGCATGTAGAAGGATTTTATCATTTTGGATGCTTAATATGAAAATGAGAATCCAAATGGATTAGGAGTGATGTTGCTCTTGGTTACTGTTTTGGGTTTGGAGGGCCTGGAGGCATATGAGTTAAATGCCATGAATGTGTTTGCACTGATGATCCAATCAAAAATCAGATCCGATCAGTGAATGAGATGAAGATTTCTCAAAACACTTGATATTGAAGTGCAACTTCAACAAACGATTTTCATCAAGTCGTCATTGGCTTCATCATTCTCAATTTTGATTTTGTTTATAGACACACGAATTTGTAAACAATATTGTAATGCACTTGCAATTAAAGTTCTAGTTCATCGACTCGGAGTTCCTTTCCCGTTCAGAGTAATCGAACCAAACCCGTTTAAAGCAGAGATAACCCACAAACAAACTAAAACCCCACAAGGTGACACGCACGCGCCTCACTCTCTTTTCCTCTCTCCACTCTCCTTTCTGTTACTGTCAACAAATTCTGGGATTCCTTCTCTCTCTTGTGACGATGATTGTGGTCCCCACTCACTCTCCCCTTCAACCTCTCTCTCTATATATATCCACACAATGCTAGTAGCATTCCGTCATTGTTGATGACAGTCACAAACACAGTTCACCGAAAACCCACTCACTCTGCGACTCAATTGAGAGCAGCATTTGATCAGCTCTTCCTTCTCTCTAAAACATGTTCTACTCGCATCAGTTGCTTGCGAGGAAAGCAAAATGAATATCAGTCTCATTGATCTACGTTTTTGTTACGTTGAGTTTGAACTCTGTTTCTGAAATGCAAGCGGACAGTTGATCGATTTAGGATCGGAGTTTGAAGCGACTTGTATATCGATCGAATCTATTTGGATTCGATTTGGTATACACACATGGATTTATTTATTTGTATATTGTAACGCTCCGGGATTTTCTATCCAATACCTGCTATTAGAAACATAGGATCTATAAATAAATATCCAACTTACATCGTCTTGAATTACATAAAAATCGTACTCCGAAAATATAAACGAAATGTTATAGAAAGCCGAAACTAATCATCATCGCTATGTAACGGTTCCCTCCACGATCCTTTATTACGTGAAACGAATATGTAACCGTGAGCTTGAAAGCCCAGTAACACAGGATACACATCCATCTCAGGGGTCTGGTATGCTTATTATATCATGTATTTCCCATGCGCAAACAGAATGCAATGCAAGCAACACCGAGCAAGCATATGCCAATCAGGAACGTTTAAATACGTACAGGATAATAATAATACAAGTCAAGCAGGTTAATCCCTATTTCAGTATCACTGGCCTATATTAAAGGCTTTTACAGGTTAATGACATGCTCTGACATGTCATATTGATTCTCAGGACTTTTACAGGTAACAACGTACTTTTGTCACATTATAACAATTCTTATGACTTTTACAGGTTAATAACATGGAAGGAGTTACAGCAGGAGTTTATCGTTAATAGTATCGTCATACTAATAACAATTAACAAACAGGATTGTCGCTGCAGACAACCCAGGATGGTTAATAATAACCAAACACGGCCACCAAATATATTTCAATTGATGCCGCTGCGTGCACGCGAAGGGAATTTCTATCCCTCCC
>LIEC01010413.1:0-25659 GCA_001925005.1 Drosera capensis | reverse complement strand
GTAAATGTGTGTAATATTATAAATATATTCAATAATAAATAAATGATTGAGATTAAAATAACATAAAACAAGATTAATTTTAAAAAACGAACACATAACAGAAATGCATTTAATATTCTTACGTTATCCTAATTTGATTAACTTTGAAATTTGATTATGAGTATTTATTCCATAAAATATGAAAAGATAATGGAAACAAGGTACCATTAACAGCCTCTTAACTTAAGCACTAATCACATCGTTCGATATTATACTCTTTTTATTTCATAAAAAATCGTAACAATTTATCTGTATATATATATCAAACTTTGTTCCTCATCAAGAAAGATGAAATATTATTTAATACAAATTTATCATGAGATATTGATCTTAATATAAGTTATATATTTTCATATGATGAAGATTACAAAACCATCGAATATTATTTTATTAAAAAAGAAAATCATCAAAATAAAATATATATTGAATATTTTCACACAAAAAAATAAAAAGTTAATAGTTTTTTTTTATGTACAAACTAATTTGCATCCATCCTTCCCAAGTCCTTATAAAATGAGACAAGGACAAAAGTGTCTTAACTATTAGTCACTTTCGTGCAAGCATCTATACTTCCTTCCTTAACCCATGATTCTCCTTAAATGTCATGTGTTGTTTCATAATCATCTTAAAATCGATTTATCGAAAATGAGATCTCCGATACAATCATCGCTCACATTCCTTTCACCGATAACACCCTTCACTAAAAAGACCCAACCCGATGTTAATTCAAAAATCAAATATCATTTTTATATGATAAAATGATTTACACTCACCTGAACGTAAATCCGATCAGGCAACTCGGCAATCGACTTCAACAAATACTCCGTCGCCCAGCGCACCGCCACCGCGGCATTCCTCCTCTCCCCGGGCCCCATTCCCTCTCCGAACTCGATCAAGCTCCAAGCCAGCATCGTCGTCGTGAACGCCATCGGGAAATTGAACTTCACATTATCCCCCGCGTCGTAATAGCCCCCCACCAAATCCGTCCCTCGCTGTGCGCCATCGGCGAGTGCAGAGTTGCCGCGCCATTGGACCAGTTGGTCGGCGGGGAGTGGGCCCGAGCGCTGGGCCTCGAAGAAGAGGATAGATTTCGAGAGCGCGTCGGCGTAGTCGTGGTAAGAGAGTGACAGGGGAGTGATTGTGAGGAAGAGAGTGGCGAGGAGAGGGGGGATGGGGGAATGGGGCATTGTGGTATGATGACAACAATTCTGGGAGTGGGGATAGTGAGTTTTGGGAGTGGAGGGAATGGGGGATTGATATAGTGGTGGTGGCGGAATGAAGACGGGAGGGGGACAAGGGGTGTGTCAGTTGAGGTCACATGGAAAAGGGAAGGAGAGGGGGTGGTGGGGTCACTAAACTTAAGGTAGGCCCGTAGGGTTAAAGGAACACCGTTATATATTTTCGATTCTAAAACTCGATTTCATCCGAATTACAATACTTGTTTTATATTAAGAATGAAATTATTTATGTCATGAATTATTCGTGAGATTATTAAATATTATTTTATATAATATTATTATGAAAATATTAATAATAGTTTAAATTATGTTTTATAATCTTAAACAATATTTTATTTTCTTACGTAGTTTAGACGAAAAATAGAACTTCTCAAAATATGTGTTAAATAATGCAGCGGTGATGAAACGTTTCACTTATTTTTCTACGGAAATAACATACTCTTTCCGTCCCAAAATATTGGAAATGGTTTTATCTGAAATGCTGATTTACGTGTGTATTGAATTTTGCTAAAATTTAATGAAATTTTTTTTTAAATTGTAATGGGATATATTGTAGGAGTTGTGAGTTAAAGATAATGAAATATATTGTAACAAAATATTTTTTTTAAATTGTAACAACAGCCTTATTATTGCATATTGACTTGCTTTGGTCATATAAATCAGGCCACAAGCTTAATTCGGATAGTCCTGTTGTTTGATGTTGTTAATGTACAGATTAAGCTCTTGCATTGCTTAACTTATATGCATAAAGAGCTAGATGCAATTTTTTCTCTTAAACCATTTTTAAGCATACAATTATTGCATATATATGAAATTTGAAAATTATTATCGTCCTGAAAACTTCAAACCAGTCTAAACTCAACATACTCCATATAAGGAGAAAGCGAGGGTTGAACTTGAATAGATTGGGGTCCTCATGCCATCATATTTCCCATATGTTGTTGAGAGATGTGAATAAATTGGTCCATACTTGGGGGAGTGTGTGTGTATTTATTGATACTGCAGTGGTGTTGGTGGGGAGAGCATGAAATTATAGGGAGAGAAATGTACTTAATTGTGAGTGTGGTCGGAATATAGATATCCCACCAAATCTATGTTAAAGTGATCAAAATTTTTTACTATAGGGAATTATAGGCCACGAGCATTGGATTATTCGATTGGTATCGTTCTATATGTTCGTTCTATATGATCTTTCATACACTATTCAAAAAATATCAATTCGAACTGAAACATCCATTTCAGATGTATCTTCGTATAATGAGAACCGAATTCACTTTTATGGCACCTAATATGCCTCGCACACGGGCTTTTGAGTCATGAATGAACAAATCGATTGATTCTTAGATGACAATACAGTGTAGGTGCTTTAGAAAGCAAATCAATGGCAATCAAAACATCGAAATTCATAAGCAATTATCAATGTCGTCAGTGATTATGTCGGAACATGAAGAAAGTCGCTTTCAAATATTTCTTAGATCGATCATGATCTCTTTGCTCACAACAGATCCGATTTCGTGTGTATTTATGTAAATTATCATAAGAAAGTCCAGTTACTTGTAAATTAAAAGTCGATACACTGTGTTGTCGTCTTCCGTCACGATTGCATAACGATGAGATCTTTGGTTCATAAACAAGCACCTCCATATAAATACAACATGCTGCACTTGACTACAAAGAGGTGCAAATTGAGCATCACATGACAGACAGTACATAGTTTGGTCCAGTTCTCCCGTGACATATTGGGACCTCAGCTTTTCTTGTTCCAACAGCATTGTTTTACAGATGTCTAAGATGCTTCTACAATGAATAGCAAAACGTTGACAAAGATAAAGGGTTACACGTTATACGTGGTATATGATGCATGTAGTCGTCACATAGGCAATGCATATTCGTAACATCGGAGGAGACATGTATCATACACGAACGAACACCTGCCCAGAATGTGACTTCTGTGATACCATTCCTCGCGTTCAACAATTGCCAGCACGGATGCAAAAAATACCTTGTATCCATAGAGTCGATCCCGTCCGATGAGATAAAGGCTTAGTCGAGAAAAATACACACTAAGGGCCGCGAGGACGTGCAACTTTATCAGGTTCCCACATACACCACCAGGAATTCTGTAAAAACACAGACAGACAACCTGGAGCTTGCTTGTTAACATAAACATTCTCCATGGTCCTGGCCACTTTGCTCTACCACAAAGGTAACTCTACTGGGCATGAAATGCAACTTCCAGCGTCTCCTTTTTCCCATTGGTATCGTCGAGAAGAAGTTTGGCGAACATGCTGAAACAATGGAGCCAGCAGAACAAGCTTTATCGTCGAGCATGGCATCAATACAGGAGAATCAACTAGGATTAGGTTTGCGAACAATGCAAGCAAGGGAAACACACCCTTTACACTTCTGCATTACATGAGAACACTGACACTGTCAAAGAGAAGGAGATTCGGACCTTCTTTCACCCATATGGCTGAACGCTGGAATATGAGCATGTTGTACCAGATTCAAATGCAAATATGAATTCCAGAAGAAAGATCTTCCACAAAATAATCACCCGCATTTTTCGGTATCATTCAGGTTCCATATTATTCAGGAAACCTCACATAATCCTATGGACTTTTCTCCAAATAACACAATCACAAAAATTATCCTGACATAATACGTGACCAAACCAAGTCCAATAAGAAACCCACCATACTAAACAAAGTCCCATCTTCGGAGGGGAACCCAAAACACAAGAAGCTAGCCATGTATCCAGATGTAGAATTCATGACATAATCAATCAATAAACAGAGAAAACTATACCATAAAAACCGAACTCCATAGCATATCAGTATAGCTATCAGAAAGGCAAAAAAGATTCATATTGGTGATTCGTGTTGGCAATTAAAAGCTGTCAATCTGATTAGGCCTCAAGAAGATATCCAGACATAAACAACTAAATGGAATTTACGTGATAAACAACACTAAGCTTTACAAAATGCAAGAGGACAAAGATTCAAGAACTAGTACGCAACAACTATAGAGCATTCACCCAATCTATCTTTCTTTCATCAGGCATCGACAAAAACATTACTCTATACAACAGAGAATCATGAAACGCTTTCACTGCCTTCCCATATGCATTCCCGTGAATTCCCAAGTCATCCAAGACCCTCAGACACTCCATGACAACAGTAAATTCATTTTTTTGCAGTATAGAAGAATGACTCCTTTTAATCTTTTTTGAGTTAGGAACTTCTACCAGGGGCTTGTTCTTAGACTTATTTGCAGCAACAATGATATGCGATGAGTTTGGACTGAAATTTCCACTGTCGACATCACCTCCACCTTCGCTTTCACCTCTATCTTCTCCTTCAATTTCAGGTGGTGATGCGGTTAAAGGGTGGGCATCGCCGAAAATGAAACACAAGTCTTCATACTCTTTACATCCTTTTCTTCTAAACCTCTTTGCCAACTTATGCACCTAAAGACGGTAAACAAATTCATCAGAACTCACATTGATATAAAATTCCATTCATTCGCGGCGAGAAAAGATTTGAAAATGAGATAGTACCTTGAATATATCTCTCCAACACTCATTGCTAGCAGTAACAATGCCCATGTTATGGTCATAAGATATCCCGGGTTCTTTCAAAAGAGCCTTAAAATTCCTTTGTCTGGTCCTCAAACCATTATATTTGTTCTTCAATTGCAGAGGAGAGTAGACCTTCCCAACCTTCGCCATAAGTCCGCGTTCGATTGCTTTCCAACCAGACTTGGAAAAAGTGGAAGAAGTTCTATTCCCTTTTTTCACTTCTTCGAGCATCAAAGCAATCAAATATTGTTCAATGGAATCAGTCCATACATCATTCTCCTCCCTTTCGGCATAATCATTCGCATCATTAGGATTTCCGATTTCTCCCATCCTTGGCAAGAAACCAAATACATGATGCCATCAGACAAATAGAAAATGTAGCCACACGAAAGACCCCAATTATAAATAAAAAATGAACAATGAACATACAAAAAGTGAAGATTTATTCTAAATAAAGAAACCATTGGAACTAGAAAATTCAAAAATACAAGTCTGAAATAGCATATGCATACCAAAAAAATGATACAGTTAGAAGCAAGCTTCAACGCGATCAACGAGATTCATTGCAGCACCGAGGACGTTAAAAATCAGAAACAACTTGGATACGAGCATGTTCAAATCTCAACATCAACTTAATTCACGACAATGTCTTTCGAGAAAATACAAGCTCCAACACTTGCCCATATATCCTAAGGGCAGAACCATTTTGGTTAAGGCATCTGATACGATAATAAATCAGTGCACAATGGACTTAGTCGCTCACGCAATGCCGCATAACAAACACACAAGACCCTGTTTGGTATTATTGTTGATTTCGGTTGTATGTTTCTATGCAAAGGAAACAGAATTACTGATACGGTTCGTATTGTTGTAAAACGAAGAATTAGAAAGAGAAGACAGAAGGTGAAAACAGTTTTCTTTTTCTTTTTCTTTTTTCTGTTTATTTTTCTTGTGTTGGTTTTTACTATTTTCAACAGCGACACAGTATACACCTATCAAATTTACTTCCCCATTCTTCTCCTAGCACACTTCTCATCAAAATCTCCGACTAACAAAAAAGCAGAACACACAGCCCAATTCACATGGATCATTCAAAACCCTAACTTTCATGTACCCATTTGAGATTTGAACATGAAATTGAAACCCATTTCAGTATTCATACACATGATCAAAGAATGCAGAACAAAACACGTATTCACACAAAAACAGTGAGACATTGAATGTTGAGGAACATAAACAAAGCACCTTTTTTGTGTGAAGCAACGAATCAGAAATCGAGGCGCATCGGATTTGATCAAAGTTGATGGATTAGGAATTCTAGGGTTTCTGTAATTTTGATCGCAAAATAAACCAAAAACGATTTTTTTTCGGTCAATAATCCGAAAACGCTTTTTTGGATATGAAGATTCGTTTTGGGATATATAATTTTGAGAGATTTCCCATTATCAAATTATCTTTTCAATGCTGTTAATAAATTCAAATTATTTGATATGATTTTAAAATTTTAATTTCATTTTTTATTTTGATTAATATATTTGATTTTTTTAATGATATTTTTTTTCCTGGAAAGTTACAATGATTTGAATTTTGTTATTATTTTGATTTTTTGGATAAAATATTATTTTTTGTGTGAAGCAACGAATCAGAAATCGAGGCGCATCGGATTTGATCAAAGTTGATGGATTAGGAATTCTAGGGTTTCTGTAATTTTGATCGCAAAATAAACCAAAAACGATTTTCTTTCGGTCAATAATCCGAAAACGCTTTTTTGGATATGAAGATTCGTTTTGGGATATATAATTTTGAGAGATTTCCGATTATCAAATTATCTTTTCAATGCTGTTAATAAATTCAAATTATTTGATATGATTTTAAAATTTTTATTTCACTTTTTATTTTGATTAGTATATTTGGTTTTTTTAATGATATTTTTTTTCCTGGAAAGTTACAATGATTTGAATTTTGTTATTATTTTGATTAGATTACACTATTTTAATTAGATATGCATAAACAAAGTTTGATCGATATTACGGAACGATAAAATATTATTTTTTGAGAAAATATCATGAAATAGTAAACATTATGTATTATAATGAATCTTCTCATATTACGTATTGAATAATACATGAAAATAAAAACGTTGTAATAATAATAGAACGAAAGAAGTATTATTTTACACATATTTTAAAGAATTTCATTTAATCACTAAACAAAAAATATCTTGTGAAATGTTACGTATTAAATTACACGATATTAATTTACATAAAAATTTGATAAAAAAAATAAGTTACATGAATTTTTTGTTAAAAAAATAAAATAATTTAATCGTCGCATTATGTGGTTTAAGTTTGCCTTGACGGAAATATACGCAATCAAACTATTTCGACCTTTCTAAAGTGAAGAGAGTAATTTGTATTCATGTTATCCTTCAGACATCCTTGATTTAGCTGGACTATGCTTAGTGCCACCCGATGAAGGAATGTGCCGCCTTGTACATGTTACTAGATATGTACTCAGACGTCTGTGTTCCCGACAGAAGGTAACAAATTCGCACCGTAACGAACTTTACAAAAGAACATTACGCATTCCAATTGCAAACCAAGATTCGCGGTGAGTCCTGATAACTTACAAGTATGCTACAAATCCAGTACTAATGGGGGTTTGGTGCAATGTTATAAAGTGGAGCAGTGCAGGCTGGTAGGCATATACGGTACTTTGGTACTATACCAAAAATTTAGCGTGACAATAATGTGTGTGACGATGATTGACCCCTCAGCTCCATTGGAAATCGTTGCGTATACCACAACGTACTTGTGTGATGTGGGGTTAGCCTAACATGCAATGGGAAGTCACCAACGTGGGAAGATGAACGAGATGATCAAAGTCAAGCCATCTTATAAACTTCTACTCGAAAATACGACTAATTATTTAGATTACTTCGAATTAGATTCGAGTTCTTATCATATGGATGATAGAAAGTTTGTCATAATTAATAAAAGAAATTTTTAATTTTCTTTTCTCATTGATCATATATACAACTACTTTTCATGATTGTAGGTTGACAATTAAAAGATAATATGATTAATATTTAAATTAAATATACATATGTTATGAATATAATATTTGAATATATTCTATCAGTCATCCGCGGTCGAAGCGGGAGGAGAGCCAACGGTGAGACTGGCTCGAAAATCCTCATATAGGATCAAAGGAAGTCCCGTGCGAAAATATCGACCATTTGATGGTCTTTCTCCCTGTTTGCGCTTGCTGATAGATTGACTTAGTCCACCCTTCTGGAAAGGCTTCCTGCGCTGCCTGGCTTGGGAGACGTGACACGCAATGGATCGGTTAGAAAGGATGACAAATTGATCGCATGTCTCCTTTGTTGCACAACCTCAACTGCCTTTCCGGCATCAGTAGATAGAGTCGATTTCCTATCCGATCGTCAGAGCCTCTGAGAGTGATAGGTTTTTTAATGAGTGAGTGAGTGCAGAGTCGAGTATCCATCCTTGTTTTAGCCTTAACCGCTATTTATTATCAGTCGATTAGTGAAAGGTCTTTCTTTTTTTACTGCTTTCAAAAGCTATAGCAGTCCTAATTGACACGGACTAGCAAAATTTTGGAGTCCGATCCGAAATAAGGTCCAATCCAAAAAAACCTAAACCTAAACCCAAGTCTGGAAAGTTCTCCATTCTTCTACAAAATTCTATAAACTTGTAAATATCTTAAATATTTACGTAGAAGAGTTTAGAACTCAAATGATAGCCTTGGGATCAAATACGATCTCCAACGTCCGGTAAGAGGAAGAACCTGTATATAAACCCTCCCGGGTTAGCTCATTTGGATCATCCAACATATACGAGCAATACAAAGCATCCTAGATTCTTCAAACACAAACGTTCTCAAAGTTCCTTACTCATTTTTATTAGCGTTCTCACAAATTTAACCAATCGTCTCAAGGAGGAAAGACTGAACTTAGATACGAGCCAATCGTGTCTAAGTGCCGCACGATTTTGAAAACAATAAACGCGTGACATAATGCAAGGGAAAGGCGTAGAGGCCCTGCTTCCACCCAAGCCCTCTTTCAAAAGAGATGATTGCTTGATATCGGTAGGGGACATGGTGAACACAAACCTTACCCCAAGCAACCTTTTCACGTATAAAAATGGATGTCCATTTTTATATGTTTGATGTGCTGATGGTGAACCGGGTTTTCGGACAGATAGATGACACTTACATTATCACAGTAAACCAACGTAGTCTTCTGAATTAGACAATGGAGTTCCATCAACAAGTTATTCTATCAATAACCACAACTATAACTTATTTCTTTTGTATCGAATTGCATATGATTTCTCAATAAATATCCAAATTGTGATGACATTAAGACCTCGACATGGGAGGATAACGTAAAAGATGGACGATGGGGTCCACCTTACGACAAACGACGGCAAAAATTGCGACAAGTCCAACCGCATCTCACTTCTGCCAACTGTCCTATAACATGCATTAGGATAGTGAAATCAAAATTATTGATCCTAATTGTCCCACTTACTATGCCTTTGGTTATCCAAATAGAGATATCAACAAATAATTTAACATTGTCCTGGAAAATTCAAAAGACCGCACATCCACTCACATTCCCTCCATTGAATTTCAATTTTCGAAAAATCTTCCCTCACAAACAATTCAAATGTCCCTCAACCAAATTCAATCACTCAAATGAACCAATCAACCAACAAAAACAACAATAATCAGATAATGCAATCAATAGAAACCAACTATATGTAACTACTCATCAAAGTTAACATCTATATTTAGAAAAAAAAATTCCCAATCACTACGAACTAACATGCAACTACAATCATCTAGCAACCAAATCTACAAATCCAATAAACAAAGAAAATAATACTAATAACAATAATCATAATGAGCTACCTCAATACCCTACACTACCCACTACAACAGCTCCCCACCAACAACACAAAACTCCACTCAACATCATTTCAAACACTTAAACCGAACCCGGTTCAGGTTCACAAAACCCGGTTCGAACACATTAAACCGAGAGCCGCCGTCTCCGGCCACAATTATGCCCTTCTCCTTCCTGATCTCGAGCACTTTCCGATGACTATTCGAGTGACCCCCTCTGGCGAACGTCGGGCTACAAGCCGGTCTATACTCCGGATACAACCTTCCTTTCTTGAACCGGACACCACAAGCATTGCACAATGTCTTCGGCCCGAGTGGACCGGCTCTCCATTGCGGGGTCTTCGTCACCTGACAGTGGCTACATCTTCGCTGAAACAATAAAACATCCGGTTCGCCGCTTTCATCGTCCTGAACCGAGTTCTGGTTCAATTCCCTCTGCTTTTTGAGGGCCGGTTCATTGAAATACAGGAATGAGGGGACTTGAACCGGATTGTACCGGGTTTGGAGGCGGCTTCTTTTGGCGAGTTTGCTTCTGGGTCTGACTGGGAATGCTGCGGGGATAAATGGGAATCGATGTAGGACCGGGGTTGTGATCAGTGAAGGCCGGTTCGGACCGGGTTTGATAGATGGGTATGTGAGTGGCGGTTCGGTGGTGACTGAGTCGTCCATCAAGTGTGACCAGAGTTCGAGTTCTTCCATGTCGTCGAGCTGAAAAATTCAAGATCGAATTTTTAGAACAAAATATTTGTAATATTTCACATAAAAAAAAGTGTAATTCTTGAAAATGGGAGAATGAGTACTTTGTATGAGACGATTCTATGTGTAATTTTTGAAATATTTTGTGAAGAAAAGGATAAAATTAGCTAAAAAAATGAAAAACATTCTCCACTGTAAACTGAAGTAAAAAAATACTCCTAACTACATAAGCGTATTAATTGTGAAGTAAAAATGTCACGACTAATTATGAGAAAAATTGAAGGAAAAAAACCCCCGCTCCGAACGGGTTTGTCACCTGAAAATTGAACTAGAAGTCTTAGAAAAACATTCTCAGAAAAGAAGTCTTAAGAAAAAAAAACTGACAACCCGCTCACTTCAATATCATGAAAAAATTTAAAAGGAAATGTTTTGCCTCCTTTAAAGAGGGTTTTGCGCAAATTCTTTGAAACAAGGTAGAAAAAATGGCGAATTTCTCCCCCAAAAAAATTATCACCAATTTCCAAAAGAAACTCCACCATAAATGTTTGCAATTACTACTATGAACCCCAAAGGTTTTCAAAAATTCATTTCTTTTCTCAAATCCACAAAAAAAAAAAAAAACTTCATTTCAGCAAAAATTACGAAAAAACCCTCACCGGAAAGTCGAGTTCGTGGCCGGAAACAGCATCGAACGACGAATTGGAATTCCCATCATCAAGATTATCGATCGACGACACAGACCCATCAAACGATTCCTTCTCCTCCTCTTCATCTTCCTCCTCAGACCCTTCAATTTCAACAACATCGGTGGGCAAATCAAAAAAATCGTCGACGGAGAAATCCTCCCCCGCCGGCAACCCAGCAACGCCGCTGTCATCGGAGGAGGAGAAAAGTTGAGGGTAGTTTTGGAAATTTGTGGGGAGTTGTGAGTAGAAACTTGATTTCAAAGCCTTTGCTTCAATGCACTCCATTTAACAATTGACGCCAAATTGAAACTCAAAATGGAGTCTTTGAGGTGTAATTGAGGGAAACTGAAGTGGGTTTTTTTGGTAAAATGGGATATTTCGGGGAATGATAAGCAAAGGAAACAAGCAAGGTGGAGAAACGTGAGAGAGGAGAGAAATGGGGCAGGTGAGATGAATGGGGTGAGTTAATGGGTTCATCTTCTCCTTCGTGGGTTTGTGCTTGTTCAAAAGATGAAATTTACTTTGAATTTGGATTTTTTGGATTTTTAGTGTTTTTTTTTTCTTGTTTGGGTTCTTTACTTCTTTGTCAATTTTATTTGATTCGATTTTGGTAATGTATTTATATCTTGTTTATCTGGATGAAAGAGGGTGTCTGCTTATTGTGTTTGTGAATCTTTATCCGATTCTTTTGTTGATGATCATCTTTTATCTGATTTTCCTTTCTGGTTTAGTAATTCTTTGCAATTAAGGAACTTAAATAAACATGTCGATAGATTTTTTTTCATTTTCTTAAAAATTATCAAAATAGATACTTCATCCCGTCTCGAAAATATGATAATATTTTATGTAGATAACCTTATTTGTTTCATCTTTCGTCGTCAAAATGATGACACTATCAAATATTATTTGATATAAATTTATCATATAATGATATTAATTAAAATAAGTAAATCATTTTGCTTAAGAAAATAGAATATTAGTACGTTATAAGTAAAGCAATGAAACATTTTATAGTTATTGAGGTGATCCTATTTCAAAAGTTTCAAGGAAACTAATAATGAGGAGGACTATGAATCTTGGGATTATATGACTTTTGACGTAAATAAGATTGTTTTTTTTTTATCAATATAAGATGGTTTTTTTTTCTTCGGAACAATTAATATATGAGGTAATTGACGGTCGTTTTTTTATTTAAATAATTCGTCGTTTTGTGATCCAAAGAATAAAGAGAAAACAATGAAAATGATTAAATGTTATTTAATAAGTAGAGAATATTTATTTTATGAATAAATAAGTTACCATTACTCCCTTACTGAAACAAAGAAACATTGATAACATATTGCTTGACAATCCACACATGACCCCTCTATCTATAGTGAACAATTAGTTGAATTACCCTCCTTGCTTTGCTCTTACAATAATTTTCGTTCAAAGTGGTCACGCGTAGAAGATACAAATGATGATGCTTGGCTACCTTCTTTTAGCGCGTGAGAATTTCGAGAAGATGTACAACTGTTGCCTAGCTGTGTTTGTAATCTTTCCTATACGGTGGATCATACGTACTAGTTCAATGATTTTTTTCGAGATCATTCTTTTATTGACTAAGAAATTTAAAAATACAAAATAAAAAAATACAATTAGGCAAAAATATCCATGAAAATTTCATTTATATTTTAATACTCATTTCTTTTTTATAATAATTATAATCGTTTGATACGATATGAGAATCTATATATGTATTAATTTTTGTAAAATTTGACGAAGAAAAAATATTCTTTACGGATAATGGAGTTATGATAAGAGAAAGTAATTCATATATATATTATAAAAAAATATGATTGATTTAATTTTTTAGATTAAATATTTATTAAAAAAGAAAGATGAAATAAATTGAGACCGATAAAAAAAATTTATATTTATTATAAAAAATTTTATAAAGAAGGAGTAATATTCATTTTTTTAGTTTATATGCACAAAAATGCAATGTAGTAGACACACATAATGTATATTCTTTTTATCCTAAAATTTTTACATTGTTTTAATGTATTGATCCTTCCAATATTGTTTATAATATTTCTATTTCAGACGGTCTTGTGCGATTAAAAATTAAAGAAAGTGAATAGAGAATTTTTATGTTATTAAGAATTATAGTTGAAAGAAACAAAATAAACCTGAATTTATGTATATAAAATCAGTGTACAAAATATGAAGGACGAAGAAAATAATTCACAAAATTATTACTCTATCCATCCCACAAAAATTACTTGTAATGTAGTCTTACTATGCATGCGACATGTTCTTAGGAAACAAAATAATCAAATCACTATTTTTATGATACAATAATTTCATTTCTTTTATTTTATTTCAATAAATCCCATCATTTTAAAAAAAATCAGTTCTCAAATAAATAGATTATAATCAGAATGTTCCGTTCTTCTCAAAAAATAAAAATTATCAAAAAATGTATAAAATAATATAAAAAATCAAACTGTCATGACGAAAAAAATATTAACTAATATTACAACGTAATGAACCTCTCATTGGTTCCTTTAACCAATTTGCCAAATAGAAAGGGGGAAGAGGCTTGACTGGGGAAGGAAAGTGGGAGAATGGAGTTTGACTGAGAGAGGACGCAGGTGACCTGTTTTCCTTTTACAGGACGGAATCCCCAACATAACATTTCCACGTTGGATTTTGTCCAACTGTGTCCGCTCCTCAATTTCCACCTTGTTTGGTTCAAATTAATTTGTGTCGTGCGGTAAAGATTCATAAGATTCGTATTAGATACCATAAATATATATATAATAAATATTTGAAAAAAATAATGATGTGATTTTGAAAAAATGAATTGGAGTATATGCAAAAATAATAAAATAAAAAAATAAATAGTAATTTTTCAAATAAAGAATAATACGATAATATGTTGTATTTTTTATAGATATAATTAAATATAAATAGGATGTAATGAAATATATTAAATAGTGTTAAAAACAAAGAAAAAATTTTATCGTATCTAATATGAATGTACTTAATCAATAATCCAATTGAACTGAATGTTGGATCTGTTCCAAAAAATTGTAATTTTTTTCCCTCCTCATTATCTTCAAATTACCCCTCCTTTTTTTTTCGCCCATCTATGACATGTACGTAGCACCAAAGAACAAATTAAACACTCGATAAATCACATCAATTTGGACTGCGATTAGCTGCTTAATCCATGCAGAAAATCAACAAATCCAAATCCATTAACCCATGAGCTTGATCTAAGTAAATACCCCGAGTAGTTCATTGCTGGACTCAACAGAACTCTCAGGAAAGTGACCTAGTCATACAGTGCCTTTGAACAGATACTCATAAGAAGCATCGGACAGTTTCTGCCCGGCAAAAACAGGTGGACCGCCCAATGTGGTGGGTGGCCAACCATTTTGTACTAGTCCTACTTTTTGAACTTAATCAAGAATGATGGTTTGAATTAATAATTTCAATTAGTTGGTATGTCACGCTGAGTTTCACTTCAAGAATTATTTCTAAATTAGAACATTCGATACGATAAAATTATACATACATATATATATATATATAATAAAATATATTACAAATAAAAAAATAAGCATTAATTTTTCAAATGAAAAATATTACGATAACATATTATATTTTTTTATAGATGTAATGAAATATGAATAAAATATGATATAATATATTGAATAATAAAAATAATGACAAAGATGTATCGCAATTGATGTGATGTGATTGCTATAGCACTACCTACGTTCGGTTCAAATCCAACCGAATAGCGGTGATGTTGTTGCTGCGGTAATGCAGTTTGGTGCAAATCGGTTCTCGTATCAAGTGATGTGAGAGGAACTATAAACTGTTTTCAGCCTTGAAACTAAGTTATAAATTCCACAAATTGTCTTGGACTCGACTTTGTGTCATGAAACTTCTAGAATAAATTCCGTTATTATCGCGATAAACTTTGATTTTCATTTAATTTTTTTTTTTGTCGAGATACAATCTTGTTTCGCTCCATTGATTTTCCTCGAATCTACCCAATTTTGATCCCTGAGAATAAACAGGACCAATTAATGAAAATGAAACCACAGAGCAATAGAACACAAAACACAGAAGGAAACACAAAAGGCACACGATCCTCGCTTTCCATTTCTCTGTCCACCATATCCCAACCCAAATCCACCCATCAATGGCACTAATCCACCACCACTCTCATTTCCCCTCAAATCCAAAACCCCAATTACCCATTGCCCTCAATTCCTCTCCCTCTCCTCCATCATCTCCGCCACCGCCAATGACACAACCCCATTTCAGAAAACACCTGTGATGACGTGTCCGGTGAGGTGTTTTCGTCCCGACCCGGTCTGCACCGAGGACGGGACGACGTACTGGTGCGGGTGCCCCGACGCAATGTGCGCCGGGAAACGGGTCGTGAAGCTCGGGTTCTGCGAGGTCGGTAACGGAGGAGGAGAGGGGTTGTTGCTCGTTCATATTGTCTGGATGGTTGTGTTGGGGTTTTCTGTTCTCTGCGGTTTATTTGATTATAACACAACTGATTCTAGCATTATTAGATTCCAACATTAATCAGGGGTTTGGAATCAGAAATCTATTGATGTAACGGATGCTGATTAGTTTATTGGTTGTAATGCGAGTTGGAACAAATGTACAATGATCGATCACATACTATGATCACAGGTTCACTATTCCAATGAGGGTAATGATAATCTCTGTTGCAACGTAAACCTCTAATATTTGAATGTCTCGACGTTGTTGATCATATATTAAACAGTTCTTTTGCTTTGGGTTTTGAATTCATGTCCTGAGTTGATCATCATGATTTCATTGCTTGCATCGATTGATGGATGATACTGCAAGTACTCTTTATAAATCCTGAATCAAACACATTAAATACTAAAACGGCAATGGAACGTGATTTCCATGAGAATATAACTACGAATGGGATGTAAGCCCGCATTTTATTCTTGAAATCTTCTCTAATGGAGAAAATCTGTTCAAATTGTACCTCACGGGTGTTTTACTTCATTTATTTGTACGGTTACTAGGCAGAAACAGGAACAATGTGATCTGGTTGATCAACTGAATCTTGCTTTATTGCCTTCTCTTGTTCCAGCAGATGTCGCCTTTCTGCGTCTGGCAACGCCTGCATGATCATCTCGAGCTTCACGTTGATCTCGTCCATCCTTGCCATCAGCCTGTCATTCGTGAACATTCCGGCCAATACATACTGAATCGTGCTCCAGCTTTCCATCAAAGGCATTGCTATGATCACGGCAGAACCGATGGATCCCCATGCTATCGCAACTACTGCCCAGAATGTGAAATACTTCAAACTGAATGCCCCTTCAGTATGACAAAAAAATGAGAACAAAAACGAATCAGTTAAGGAGCTAATGCTGCTGATCAAACAATCACGAGTTCAGCCAATCATATACTTTTCAACAATATCGACGTACCTGCAGGGAGGCTCAAAGCAGGCCATAGTACGACGATGACAAGGGTGAAGCCGAGACCCCATTTGATTATCCATCGTTTGGCTTTCCTCAGCATCTCCTCCTCAAACTCGTCGGCCGGCAGATCTGTCTTGTCCTTCTCCACCATGGTTATCTTCTTGGTCGTATCCCAGTCATAGTTCTGAGGCCTCAACAAACTACAAACAACATGAACTACCCCGCCAGTGAACGTGGACACGAGGTTACCAGCAAGCATAGGTGCATTCCGGCCAGTGGCGTCGAGGGTCACCCGACCATACTCAATCTTGGTGACCGACAACCAAGTAATGACCCCAAGAACGCAGCCTATGATGGAGCCGAGGATGGCCCCAATGGAGTTTGCCTTGGACCATAAAAGCATGAAAGCAATGGGGAAAACCGTAGAGCCAATGATGACACCAGTTGCGAGGTACATCCAGCCTAGTGACACCCCTGCCTTGTTCAGGATCACAGCCAGCATCCCCATGAAACATCCGAAGCCCAAGATGACGATGCGAGAGACCTTCAGGATTTGTTTGCCGTTTGCATTGGGGTTTATGTATGTTCTGTATATATCGTAGGTGCACAATGACGAAACTGCTATCAGCTCCGAGGACCCAGCAGACGTCACTGCCCTGAAATTCATATATGATGATTATTGTCTAGTGCCATTTTTTTAAGCAATAACTGCTGAGGAATGAGCAAACATACATGAAAAGCATGGTGAGAAGAAGAACAGATCCGGCTTTGCCCATCAGCGCGATAGCTGTTGCTGCAGGAACTAGTCCATGGCCTGCCTCACTGGCAGTTAGGGGTAGATCTAGAGCGAGCGCTCCAATACCAAGTGATGTTGCTAACGAAAATGGCACAGCAAACCAGACCAATCCACCTAACAGATAGCCCTTGTGTGTTGATGTTGGCCGTGCAGCTATCGCGCTCACCCAATAACCCTGTAGTATAAACATATATTACGTCATAATTCATTTAACAAACTCATCTTGACGAGAAGTCGAAGAGGTACTTTGGCCACCAAGATGCCTAGAACTTTGATAAGAACAAATGGAACTTACATTATCTACAAAAATGGTTCCGAAATTTCCAACAATGTTGATGATCCCGAAAACAAGGCCTCCAGAGCTCAGCATTGTAAGATAGGAGCCTTTGTAATTACCATTAACAGGGCCGCAAGCCTGGCCAACATGAGATATTGGGTCTTGGCATACTCTTGATATGCTTGAAACCTCGATGAGCCTCCTGTAGACAACGCCTGGACTCCCCAGCTGACTGCTCGCCGTGTAAACCAGGTATACAAAGATGACTAAAACTATATGTACTATAACGGAATGTATATAGCTCGCCAAGAACGTTGCTTTCAGTCCTCCAGCCAGAGTGTAGACAACCACTCCAAGCGGTATGAGGAAGCTAGCAGCATATATGTTTACTCCTGTAAGTGCATTCACAACTGCGGAGCCACCAAGAAGGAGCATAGCCGTGACGATTATATTGGTGGCGAAACAGAATGTGAGAAAGACGACGTGAGCAGTTGTTCCCCATCTGACAAATAAGCAGAATTCACAGCTCAAAAATAGAACACAAATATTATTGACGTGTATCAATTCGCAGTTCGTTTATGAATTCGAAGGAGTTTGTTGGTGGAGAGATAATGTACCTAGCTTTGACAATTTCACATACCGTATGAGCATGTGGTGCTTTCCTTTTGATTTCTATTGCAATCACTCCAAACAACAGCACCTGTAACGATTAAAAAAAACAGGTAAACCAGCCAATCCGGAGCTCTCCAATTATATTTGATGCAAAGACCTTCTTGGTTGAGCTCGTCTCTATGTCCAACTAAAACATGGGTTTTGTAGCCCGATTCATAAACTAGAGACTTTATCCAAAGCGCATCCAAAGATTAGAACATGTTGGCTCCAAGGTTATAGAAAAAGAGAGAGATAAGGAGGGAACATGCCTGAACCGTAGCACCGCTGGCATACCAGAAAGGACCGCTGATCCCATACTGCCAAGCGACATTAGAACTTTGCAAGATGGTGGCTGCCCATGTCCACTGCTCACAGAGTTGAAGAATAACGAAAAGAAATGTTTGGTTCTAGTATGTAGTATGTTTATAAACTAGAACCAAGAAAATATGAGTGACAAGCAAAATAGTACCTGCGAAACAATAACACTGGCAATGAGTCCAGTTTTCACTGACCTGCCAGCAGTGTTGAACCATTCTGACGTATGGCGCGATCCAACATATCGCTTTTCCAACCACACCTGAATTTTTCCAAACACAAAACACCTGATATCTAGAGATTGGGTCACATCAATTACAAGACAATAGCTAAACAATACAAACAACAAGCAGAAAAAGTTGCCGGTGGCAGCACAGGACTTCTGGGCTGATCACGGGCAATCAGCGGCTTCTTGGCAAAGGTTTATCTAGAACATCAAGGTAATACACATACACATGGGATTATCCAGCAAGGTTTTCCAAACCGAGAACCATATCGGAATCAGTTTTTCCAAAACCAATACGTCTGGTTCAGCTCAGTTCAGTTCGAGTGAAGGGTTGGGGTGACTCGGGGTGATTCAGGACGATTCGGGTAGTTAACCGGTCCGGTTCAAAAACAAAATGATTCAAACTATTCGGTTCGATTCAGTTTGATTCGTCGAATCATGTTATCCAGAGTAGTTGAAGATCAAAAGATGCACCGGACCTTTGTCGTTCTCAGAATACACCAGACAGTAAAATTAAAATACCAACAACTGTGAGACATATACCCTTAACTGAATTATTTTAATATACATTCAATGAGAGCGAAAGAAAGAAATTCTGGTGGAGTAACAATACATCATCATTATGCATATACAAAGGAGAAAGAGGGGGTGAAATCTATACCAGGAAGGAAGTGAAGAAAGCAAAGAAGGCGCCAAAGCCAAGGATAACTGAGTAGCCAACACCTTGATTGAGTGCTGCCTTTCCTTGGAAGAAGCTGGTCTGCCTAACGCAACTGCCGACTGACTCGTGATAGTACTTGGCCGCAAAGGAGAAAGGTGGACACAAAGATTCCATGCTTACACCACCAAAACTAAGCCCTTGAACCAACTGCTATTGCTGCTAGTTGTGCTTACACCAGTTAGAGATTCTCCATGATCCCTCTTTCTATTTGAAACACATATTAGCTAAGCCACCTTTCAGAGCCTACATTCAACATTAATCCATATCCAACAGATCAAATGAAAATAAAAATAAAAACAAAAACAAACAAACAAACAACAGAAAATATGTATACATCAAATATTACTTGCTTTTCACTTGTTAGCATAAACCAAGCACACGATAAGTCATAGAAAGAAACCACAGGAGTGGTCCACGACTACGAGTGGGGAGACCCTCGAAGTCGAAGGTCTATACAGTGTAGCTCTTCTACTAGATCCTTCAAAGGCCAAATATCTGTTTATTTGAACTTGACCAGTTATATAGCCTTTACAGTTCACCTTTTTAAGAGTGTCACATATCGAGATCTGTCCAGTATACAGCTCATCGAATTCATATCTCTGTATCTGATCTTTACCTGTACAGCGACAAAGAACAGAAATTATTTCTGGGGAGGGAATGCCGATTTCTGGACAAATGGTCCTAAAAGATTGTATAGTGATACGACCAAGGGACAGTTTCTTTTGCACCGGGTTATTGGTCCGAAAAGAAGCCGGAAAGAGATGCATGGATGATGATAGTGCCTCCCCAATGGTCCTTAAGAAAAGTTAGCAGATCGATATCTCCCTATTCAGAAATGTCATCCAGAAACTCAATCGATAGAAGAGAACACAAAAACTTCATGTTCCCTGCTTCCTGGTCTTGTTCATTCGTATTTCTTGTTGTTCCTAAGACTAATACACATGGATTAGACAGAAGAAAAAAAATCATATGAAGCATTTGGATTACAAAGAGTTTTGTAGATTCAGATGCTTCAGGAATCAATTACATAAACAGGAAACATACAGTTTGTTTGTTTTTTCATAAATAAAAGGAGAGAAACGATGGCTCACAAACTCGATGACAAATGATATCTGGCAACAGAATTCATCTGCAGCTTCTACAAGCAGGTACAGGAATCGCTGGAGCTCAGCTCACTGGATACAGAACAATGATCTTCTTCCTTACGAACAGGTTTTGCTCACTGACCAGCCATATTTCATTGTCCAGCATGCTTCATTTTGTAAGCAAACCCCAAGAAGAGTGGAGCATCACGTCCTTGAAGTGCTGCAGAGTAGCCCAGTTTATGATGCAAATACCACCATGAAAAGTCACTCGAACAGAGAGAATAACCGGTGAAAGTCCGAACAGCGCAAAGAAAATCTACTACTTCCACGTTGACCACGATTTGAATTTCTTGACCTTGCTTCTCTCTCCTACGCAATTTCATTCACAAATCTTGTTAACGAATAAGAGGCCCTCATTTAAACAGACACAAGAAAATGATAAATAGACGATGCATTCTTTACCATAGAAGGAGGCTTTGAAGTACGTGGTGGTTTCTTGTTCTGCGCATCCTTGAGTTTTGTAAAACTGGGGCGATATAATATCACTGTTCTTCCTATCCGACCAACAGCCACGGACCCAGTTGCTTTCTCCAATTGGTCCACTACATCGTCTAGTTCCACAGGACAAGTACCATGTATCTTCAACTGAGAATTTTCCAGAAAATTTTTACAAGGGTTTAACCACATTGTAACAGCAGAGACTAGGTAAGTAACGACATTCCCAATATCCAAATCTGTGGCTTTGTATATCCGAAACAATTTGCCATAGTACCTGAACTTGCCTAGAGAAAAACAAGCTGCTTGGATGAAGAGAGCAAGAACGAACTTCAAAGCTACGCCAACAAATGGGGAGATGAAATATCATCGACCATTGTCTATCACTCTCAAAATTTTATTCGTTCTTACCGGAACAATCGTAATGATCTCGCTTCATCCAATGTACTTAGATTGCAGAATTCTACGCAACAAGAGCAACGACAAGAGCAAGTACTGAATTGCAGGTTCGAATATAGGATATGACAACAACAGTCGGAGCAAATCAACATGTTCCGTGTTCGAATATAGGATATGACATGATAAATAATCATCCCAAATTGTCCATATAAGCTCATTAGCATTCAGTGATGCAGCCGGTTATTCTAACCACGCTTTAAATCCTTATAAGGCATAAACTCACTCACATTTTACACTGCAGCTATTAACTGATACTACTATGATCTCACTAGTCACGAAATCATCATGCAATAGATTATCTATTAAAACTCCAGGTTACATCTCAAAAGCAATTAATAAAGAGAGGAGTAAGCAATTGACAATGAGAGGATTAGCTCAGTGTCGTTATTTTGAGCCCTCAGATTGCAATGTCGTAGTATTCTCAACATTTTTTGTTTTAACGAGTACACACAAAAGAGAGTGCATTTTTCATTTCTCGACTCATCTCGATCCAAAGACTACCATCCCCAAAATCCAATGACACTGCCTTGAGGAGCTCATTCCTCTCGAGCGTGTCCCCGAACGCCATGAAGGAGTTCGCGGTGACGCCGGATTTTCCGACCTGCTGAGACTTGAGCTTATTCCCAAGACTCCTGGCGTACGACGCCAGTTCCTTCTTCTCCTTCGTCGACAACTTCGGCACATTCCTCACCGGCAACGAAACCCTAACTTTGACCTCCTCTTTGACCTCGTCGTTGCTCTCAACGGGAGATCAGGGAATGTGTCGGCGAGGGGAATTGGAGGCGAGAGGGCGACGGAGAGGGAGGAGAAGTGGCGGGAGAGGAATTGTGGCGGCGGCGGCGGGTGGAGAAAGTGGTGGCGGAGGAGATGAAACGATGCGGCGGCCAAGGATGTGGTGTGGGAGAGAGTGTGATTGGTGGTGGGCCGGGTTTTATCTTATCCTGAAAATATTAAACGAACTGATACCAAGGCGACACAATTGCAGCAAAAAGGGATGTTTGGTCTAGTGATATGATTCTCTTTTCGGATGGAAGAGGTTGTGAGTTTGATTCTGGCAACACCTCTAATTTTATCTTTTATTCGTTTAAACTTTTTTTTAGGATTGAAGTTTTTATTTATCTTTTTGGCATAAAACGATAACCATGTTTTTACGGGGATGTGATCCAAAATTAAAAGTTCCCATATGAATAATTCCCTAAGCCCTTTTCTGTTCCTTTGAATAAATCCGTTTTAATTCTTTTTTTGGTTGAATTTCAGTCATTGTTTTTTTTTTTTTTTGGCATAAAAACGAAAACCATATTTTTACAGGGATGTGATCCAAAGTTAAAAGTTCCCATATGAATAATTTCATAATCCCTTTGTTGTTCCTTTTAAATGTTTAATATGAATAAATCCGTTTAAATTTTTTTGGGGCTAAATTTCACTCATTGTTTTTCTTTTAAAAAAAAAAAACGAAAACCATATTTTTACAGGGATGTGATCCAAAGTTAAAAGTTCCCATATGAATAATTCCGTTTATAAGAGCATAGTTTTGGCTATAAACAGTATCATTTTGTTAAAATTTGACAACGTTACTTCAATGAAGTTCGTGTTATAATATAATTATATAATAAATCTACGGATAAAAAAGTTTCGCATATGTTATTCTTCTTTTGTTGGATATATACATTATATTTTGTGAATAGGCAAAAATGACATTGTCATTTTCATAACCAAATATGACACATCATTTGATCAAATGTAGAATTTGCTATAAAATAAATTTGGAGTGTACTATTTTCAAGCCATGGTTATAATTTAACTATGACAACCAATATGCCTATTGCATTGGTCTTACTCTAAACCCAGCAAACATACCATAAATAGAACTGAACATGTTGTCTATTTCTTTTTGGTATGATTTCCATGTAAATAGTTCGCGCATGGATACACTGGATAATAACTATGAGCCTGAGGTTCCCACAAAGTGTTCATGACTTGGATTATAAAGAAAATTATGATACTCATATCATATGACATTATATATTCTTATCGAATGCTTTAGGATTTTGAGCCCTTCAAAGCCAGCAGAGCAGCTCCATAGGCACCCTCGGTATGAACAGTTCGACTGACAGGCAAACTGAGCACTCGCTCTTGTATCTTCGTCCATTTCTCGTTCTTTGAGCCTCCTCCGGCGGTGAAAACTAAATCGACATAGCCTCTCACCTGCGGAAACTGTTGTATGGCTTGAGTCCCGAAGAAATGTCCAAAAGTTCATGAAGGAAGATTCGGATCGCGAATCTGAACTCACGAAATTGGCGAAACGAATCGTAGAGTTACGTCCCTTTTTGTGAAGCATGCGCGGAACTATATTTCTCCGTTTTGACACTAGGGATAGTCTAGTAATTCGATCGGTATGCGAAGTACTATATAAATTCCTATTGACACTAGGGTTACATGAATTTTTTGATCCTAGCAGCCACAACACCAAGCAATGGTTTTGTAACTCTTGATTTTCAGAAGAATCAATTGAACTGCCGTTTGTCCGTGAACTAGCCCAGTTTAGAGTGAACTACGTTAGTCTTGCGTTGATTGTTGTGATTTACGTTGGAATTTTTGTTTGAATCCTTTCAGAAACATGGACACATAAAAGGGTTAAGTCACTAGCCATGATCACGCCAAGAACTGAAACGTATTTGCTGATTATCCTGGACAACAGAAACACAAGTCATTTACCTCTATACGCGCAATAGCTTCCAGAATACCGTGCAAATACTCGACATCATTATCAGGACGAGGATGTAACCCGCAGACGTATTTTGAGTGATCAGGTAATTTGCATGGGGGTCCTGGATTCTCAGACTTTCGAGGCTAATAATAATTCTCTGGGACAAAGATACTTCACTTAGTTGCCATGTCAGGATCTGCGACAGGAAATCTTTCGCCCACTGCTGGCAAAGGGTAGTAATCCAGAGGAGACTCTACCGTGGGATCAATTTGCGCACTCAGCTTCTCCAACTGCACATCAGCGAAAATTTGGCGGAGAACTGCTCCACCGGTATTTGAGGCATCTCCAACCAGCCATTTATCATCAAGCCGATGGCTATACACACTGAACCGTGCATCCTCAACTCTCGTTGTGCTTAGAAGTTTAATGACAAGTGTTGAACCCAAAGATGTGACCTGATGGTTGGCATGCAAAAGTTATTCATCTCATAAGGATATGTTTCCGAATGGCCTATTACGTGTAAAAGATGTCAACCGAATATCCGGCTTTTGCTGACAGGCTCACACAGCTCCTGCCTGAAGCCTGTCCATAAAAATTCCAAAATTTCAGAAGCTGGCAAGCTGCTTAGCACTTTGTAGTCCAGACAATCAATAACTGATACAGTATAATATCAACAGTAAGATTCCATGTAGTCAACTGAGGAGGCGAGCCGCCGGGAATGTATGCAACTCACCAAACTGTTTCGTGAGATCATCTTTCGAACTTCCTGGTACTGATCCTGGGGCTACCACTGAAGGTAGGACTTGTGAATAGGGTTGCGAAAGCAGCCAAGGTGGGTATGATTCCAACTCAGGGTCATAACCAACCTATAAAAGTTTTTAAAATACATCTCTAATTATAGAGATCCTTATCAGGTAGGTGAATTAAAGTGGTAAAACGAAATATATAGACAAAAAAAATCGAAAATAGTTATTGATTTTTTTTCTTCCTTTTCTTTTTAATGAAACTTTAAGTAATAATGTGAAAATTAGTTAGTCTTTTTATTCAAAGTCAATCATGTGCACGAAACAACAAGGTTGATGTCAGAATAATATTATTAAGTTAACTTCTAAATTTTTCGTAAATTTTTTTTTTGGATAAACAATATGAATGAATATATCTTCTATAATATAATCAGTAACAAATTAACATGATATTTTCAAATAGTATCCATAAGATCTTTAAAATCATTTTTTTGTATTTGATTTTACTCTTGTTTTTTTCTTCTTTACTGAAA
>LIEC01010412.1:0-11004 GCA_001925005.1 Drosera capensis | reverse complement strand
CCCATGAAATTAACGTCTAGGCGGTCCTTCCACATCCATGCTGAAGGTTATACATACTCCTCAGATACTACAGAAACCTTGAGAAATTAAGAAGTTACCGCAGCTCCATCAGATTCTTGAAATCCCTACCAATTCTAATTCCGGATCTCGAATCACGAACCTCAAACTACTTAAACCTCTTCTTTGGAAAACACACCAAACGACACACTTTCCCTCCATCTTCCATGTTAGCCTACTTGTGTCACAACACATCCCTCACATGGATGCCCCTTACATAGCTTGAACCTTACAACCCCTTGGCATGTCTCGTATCAAGTGTTCAATGTATATGAGAAACCATACTCGAACTTGTGACATTTAGTCAAATCTGCTACAATATTCAATCCCCCTGATGACAGGCTTGGGGAAGAATACAGACCTAAAAGTATTATCAGTATCATGATATCGCTTGGAGAATATTAGGAACAATCTCTTGTGGACTCTCTCACCAAACCTCTTATCCACCGGTAGGGCTCGCTTGAATAGATAACTCAGATATTCCCTAAATGGACAGGGTATAGAAAGGGCGAGATAGAGATTAGTGTACTGTACATTAAACTTCCCCAAAGAAGCCAAAACCCTAAAACCAAAACATCAACATAAACTCCAAGAAACACCAGCCATCATCAACCCATCCCCATATACCACAATCAAAGTCCAAGGAACCAAAACAAAACAATATGGGCAGACCCACAAATCACCAGAAAATGATGAAGAATAGAGAAACTACAACAACGATAATACCTATGAGAAAGTTGGAAATTTCCCATCTTGTATGGAGTCAACAGAGGAATCACAGCTTTCCCAGTTGTACCCATTTTCTTCAATCACTTTTAGATCGATCCTCCTGTCCTCTTTCTCCTTCTCCTTCTCCTCTTTATACCATCTGTTGCTGAGAAAAAGAATAAAGAAACAAACGTTAGAATTATTGTAACTATAGCTTATTATAATAATCACGTATTGCAGCCGAAGACTTTCAAAAGAGTGGGGCGAGTTGGCGAGCTTTGAAGCTCTATGAGAACGAACCATGCTTATGAAGTAACATTCGTACTTGGGTTTCGAAAATGATGTGCGACTTCTCAATCATGATGTGCCCATAATTGAGGGGGAAAGTAGGAAACTAGTCAACCCATATGCAAGTGGTGGTTGCTGTGACATGTAGGATGACGATGGTGTTCTTTTAGGAAAGGTTGTGTCATATTGATTGTGCAACAGAAGAAAAATAGGTGGTGATATCAGTAACTGTCAAACGCTAGTGTCATATTGATTGTAACTTTTTTTTTTCATGGATCCATGAACGTTTTCTCGTGGCAAGCATGCCATGTTGGGTGCACCACGTCTGGGGTGGAGTCAGAGCTGATTCACGGGAGGAATCAGACAATTTAAGTGATTAAATGATGCGTGCAAAATATGAACACAAAAGATCACAAATGTACGATGTCATATCAAATAATAAAATAATAAGTTGAGTATCAATTTTACATGGATTGATTATATCATTATGTCATTTTTATAATCTATGTTGATTCGAACGATTGAAAATTTTCAAAATTGTTGTTTTGATTAATTAAGGTAAAAAAAGATAAAATTGAATATATTCAAATTAAGGCTACAATCCCTTGTGTGGTTTGGCTTCCTTTCTTTTATCCATTCGATGAAGATATTCAAATGTAACCGTCAGAGTTTTTGATTGTTGGACAACCACTCTGATGAGTACGATAACAATGGCAAACTAATTTCAAGGGAAAGCTTCATTCATTGACGAAAGTCACGGAATATACGAAGATCCGATATATTATGACGAATTCGAAATTTCATTGATCTTAATTGATTCCAAAATTTTGTTGAGGAAGATCAAGCCGTGAAGCGTTATTACGGAGAGCATAGACATGTAGAAAAGAATATCTGAAAATTATTGTTTATCATCCTCAAATATTTCAAGATTAGAGATCGTGTGATGTCTAATAAATTCTCCTAACATTTAATTGAAATTCGAGGACAACCTTTATTCAATTGGGGGAGAATGACAAAGAGAATCTTGAACATGTCTTCGATCACACTTAGATAAATAGGATGCGATGTATTTAGATAGTAATTATCAATGTCTTTTCCTAAGTGTTATGAATTTTAGTAAAAATGTGTGATTATTAGTATAAATAAACCTCATGTAACTTGTTAGAATAGGAATGAATTGAAGAAAAATACAAAATTAAATTGAGTCTAGAAAAAGTATGTTTCGATCCGAGTTGTATTCGTTTTGGAGTCGACCTATGATTGATGCTCTTATCCTCGATTGTCAATTAAATTCGATCCATCGTAATACACCTGTTTGCATCAGCTAGAATATGATAGCAGTAGACGATAAGTAAAGGAAATAAATACTAGAAAATAATAAACGAAACAACATGGGGTTCATCCCCATTCCACTTGGTTAGTAGCTCTTTTTTGTTACAAGAGATCAAGGGTGTTCAAGCCTAGGTAGAGTGTTCAAATGGTAAGAGGGGTTGAGTCGAAGGTTTGCACCTTCAAAAGGAAAACAATTATTAAGGATAAAAATTATTAAGGATGATTCCTTCAAGATAATCTTTCTACATAAACAATTTTTTTTTTTTAAAAAAAAAGAACAAGAAAAATAAACACGATTTGGGAAAAGCATTAAAAATATCAAAACAAGGCTACATACTCCCATGGGATTCCAACTTGGTTACAAATATTTTAAAAAGGGAAGAAAAATAGACACGATTGAGAAAAACATTAAAAATATTAAAACAAAGGCTACATACTCCCATGGGATTCGAACTTGGGTTAGCCGCTTTAGTTAGAGAAGCTTTTTTACTATGATGCATACAATATTTTATACTCTCGACGTCTTTATATTTTTTTAATACTTTTGAGTTAAAGTTTGACCCATGTCGTATAATGATGAGACGTATTTTTATGCAAATTTATCATGAACTATCAATGATGGTTTAAATTATATATTTAACCCTATATATGTTGTGAAAGGATCAGACGCTATTTGATATTCAAATGAGAATTAATATTTATGAATAAAAATTATATAAACATTATAAAAATGATGGAACGAACATAATATAAGTTATTGAAGTTACGTTTCTACATTTCTACATGTATACCTTTCTATATTTCTATACACCCTGGATCGGCCCATGGGAAAGGTCGGGCCCGGCTAGCCCCATGGCTTCAACCCTGCACCACGTGCCAATAGAGTATCCTGTATTTGTTCAATGATTAAAACCTTGTAAAATATCACGTAACTGTAAAATTGTATTAATTTCGCCTTCACAAGATCCTGTTCACTACGTGTGGAAATTTTCGCATCATCTTCAGCTTCCGAGGAATGGATAATCAGTGTATCCAACGACGGGATCAGCAGTATAGAAGGTGCTCCTGTCGTACTTGTTGATAGATGCATCGAGCTCGAACCTCCTAGGAAGATCAGGATTGGCTAGGAACAAGCGGCCAT
This sequence comes from Drosera capensis, assembly GCA_001925005.1. NCBI lineage: Eukaryota > Viridiplantae > Streptophyta > Magnoliopsida > Caryophyllales > Droseraceae > Drosera > Drosera capensis. Next base: position 7,478 of record LIEC01010412.1, on the reverse strand, counting down.
AGGTGACAAGATCAGCACGGCCCTCTTCCACGACCTTGATCCCGTCTTCTCTGTCGAGCCCTCCTGTAGCTATGAATATGTCGTTGAACGCTTTTCTCATAGGAAGCAGGCTATGTGGGCATTCCTTTTTCTCTTCACCCTTAATCTTCCTGGGTTCCACCATGTGGTAATACAGTATTCTAATATGAACGAAGCTCTCATGATATCAATTGTTGAAATAAATCTCATCAAAACTGTAATTTTTATATTAAATTATTTAGACTAGATCATAAACGGAAACGTACCTGAATCTGTAAGAGCAATTCTTTGTTCCGGGTTAAAGATCGCCTAGGGTTAGGGTATCTTCTAGTTTATACACACGTTAGGATTTCTCTCCCTTGCGATGGAAGGCTAGAAAGATATAACGCATGTTCAACCGGAGATCATAACATTCATATATATAATGATTCTTAACCATAATCTGCCCATCATTAATTAGGATCAAGCCCCTATGGGTCTCTACACAATTGGGCCATATATTTTATAAGACAACATATTAGCCCACTTAATATTAATATCCGTAGGATCATCAATATTTGGGTCAAACCGCAAGATAACACATAACATACAATGAATCCATATAGTTAAATTATCCATGTACATGTAATATGAATCCATTAATTCAATAATCTCCCACTTGGACGACATATTCATGTACATGCACAAACCTTAGTATTGTATGTCACAATATAATATTAAGAGAGTTCAATAATGTCATCAACTTGTAATCGTCATTTACCAATCTGGTCCATCAATCATATCAAAATAGGACCAAAGAGATTTATGTTAGATTGACATAACTAGACCCAACAATGATAATGTATATCAATATAATCAACGACTATAAGATACAGGTGTATAGGTGTGTAGCATGGAATGCCTATTTCCAACTGATCCACCTATACTTTTTTAAGATTGTATTTGTAGATTTACAATTTTAAAGTTTCATGTACTCTTATAGTTTTGAGATTTATCTCGATAAAGTTTAAGGTGGATCAGTTGAAAATAGACATTCTATTTTGGATCACACTTTATGTCTATTTCCATGCTACACACCTACACACCCAAAAATTATATTATTTCTATACTACACACCCAACAATATAATCAATATCAATCACACAATAGCTTGAGTGACTTTTTAATGCTATCCACTATGCGTAGTCTAGTAACAAAATTACGCAGCCATAATCCTTGATTGTATGCCTCTTAACATGCTATAAATTTTACTTCCATGGTGGAAGTATCTGTAAAAGGTTGTTTGATGCTTCTCCAAGAGATACCTCCTCCAGTAAGCATGTAGATAGTCTGATGTAGATTTCAGACTATCCTGATACCCAGTAAAATCGGAGTCGGTATATCCAATGATCTCAAGCTGATCTGACCTACGATATGTGAGCATGTAATCATTTGTTCTTTGTAAGTATCGCATGACCCTTTTGGCTGTTTTCTAATGGTCTATTCCCGGATTGCTAAGATATCTGTCTAGCATCCCAACTATGTATCCTAGATCAGGTCGTGTGCAAACCTGCGCATACATTAGACTCCCCACAGCCGAAGCATAAGGTGTCTTCTCCATTTTCTTGATATCAAAACCATTCGTTGGGCACTGATTGATACAAATTTTGAAAGTTTTATTTGTAAGTTTGTCAAACTAAACTTAAAGAGCATCTTAGAACGACTAAATATAGATATACGTAAATTTATCATGAAATATTAATCGTGACATAAGTAATGTATTTTAATGTGTCAGTGATCGTGGGATGATCAAATATTATCTTACATAATTTGAAGATGAAATATTAATCCTAATATAAGTTATACTCCCTTCATTCTATATAGTTTGTAACATTTTGATTTTATGCGTGTGTCAAAACAAAATTTGACACGCGTGTAACGATGATCAACCGTAATTTTTTATTAATTTATTACAAAATATCAATGGTTGTGTAAATTACGTACTTCAACCTAATACATATTGTGGAACGATCAGACATGATTTGATATGAAAACGAAAATTATATTCATGCGTATAAAATAATACAAAATATATATACATGTTGTGAACTATATAGGAAAAAGGGAGTATATTTTTACGCGACGATGGTAACGGATTGAAACTCATCAAAACATGTATTGAATAGAAATCTTTTCGTCCAAAAAAAAAAATTACGATGGGTTGATTTGATATGATTATTAAGGAGTATGTTGACTTTGTGTTAGTTTTCTTAAATATCCTTGAGAGTTTTTAAAGAGTTGGATTAGTAAATTTGTGAGTGAACATAGAAAGAAAAAAATAATGAAACAAGAATTGATTTCACAGGATTATAAAGTAGAAGTATTTTATATTTTAAACATTTTAATTTTATCAATTATAAAAATATTATAACTTATATGTGGCACATTCATTTTTAATAATGTGTCGTAATTTATATGAAACGGGGGAGTAATTTTTTGAATTTTATAACAGAAGATAATCCCAAACTGATATATAACATTAACAATAATTCGGATAATTCTGTTAATGGATAAGATATGTAAGAATAAAATATACATAATTTCATTTTTGTTGTTGATATTGAATTTTTTAGTGTTATTTGATATTGTTGTTTAAAAGAGTGAAAATCAAACTCACTAATAAAATAAGAAAAATCATCAATAACCAAAACTAAAAACATTTTATGCAAATAAAATGATATTTTTTACAAAGATTGTTGAAACAATGCTATGATAAAATAAAATAAAAAATTATATTTTATGATTTTTTTATTTCATCAATTTAAAAATTAAAAAAATAATATTAAATACTCTATCCATCTCACGAGAGATACAGCACTTTTGACTTTTGAAACTATTTTGTACGTATTTTGATTAACTTTGTTTTATTATTAGATGATATAAAAATAAAATTTTTTATCCTAAGTTATAAAATTATTATTAATATTTCATAAAAATTTTATAAACAATATATATTGATAATTCAAAAAAATTAAAACAAATCAAAATTCATTTCAATATATCATATAGGCAAAATATTACCGACTCCGTTGAACGGTGGGAGTAAAAAACTGCCTCTCAGTGTCGATATTATCGATGGATAACATTTGATTACCATCATGCTAATAACGCCATCATAGAAAATGATTTTCTCAGAAGCCAATGAGACACCACACCACACTGTTCTCAGGCTTCCCAGACTCCGGACGCCGGCGCGACTCCCCCAATCCCACACTCACTCCCAACAAATAACATCCTCTCGATGACCTCTCTCCCCACACCGAGACATGATGAAACAGAGAAGCGTAGATTGGAGGAAACTTGACGCCGCAATGGAGCACACTCTGATATGTAAGTTGTAGCGTTTTTAACTCTTTTTTTTTTTTAAATTGGGATTAAGATTTCATTCAAACAAAACAAATCTTACGGAGGGTAAGGTCATAAACTCTTACCTTATAAATCGATAAACATGAAGAAAAAATAGCTGCTAATCTGAATTCGCAAAATAACTAAGTTATACAAAATCTGTTATTGGCATTTTTAAATTGAGACCATCTATAAGATCACTGAGCATGGTTCTATTCACCGCCATATTGGAAAGAAAATTTGGAGATAGAGAATTCAGACTTGTTCCGATGTATCACCCTTTAACTCTTTGAGAAACCATCTTTATACTCTCTCTCTAGGTCCCATGAAGATTACCACACATCCATTTCTGGGTCTGTGGAGATAATCTTGGGTATGTGGAGATAATCTTTTTGACCGAGAGATGATTAAATATATTATTTTACTGAATTTGGTTTAGAAATATCAGTTGTAATATAAATCATTTGTGATGATGATCTTGGAATGATCAGACATTGTTCTTAACTATAAGAATAAATCTCATTGGAATGTGTGTTGAATTGTATTTTTTTAAGGTCTTATTTTTTTTCCAGTGGAAACCGGATATATGTGAACATATATTTCTTTTCTTGAGTTTTTTTTTTTGGAACTAAGGGAATCATGTGCAAATAGTTTTTCTGCTATAAATTTAAAATGGCGATAATACTATGTACCTCTTGCCTCTCCACGTTATGGTTCTGTATCGTTTTGCTTGTGTCTGTAACGTTTGCATGATGTGGGTTGGAGATTTGCCGATGTGTTATATTCTTGAGCATACAAACTTATATATTCCCTCCGTCCATATATTTTGCAACATGTACTTAATTTATACTATTTTATATTAGGTTGAAGTATGTAACTTGTATAATTATTAATGTTTCACGGTAAATTTATAAAAAAATATATTTGATTGTCATTATACATGTATCAAACTTTACATCCATATGCCCGCAAGTCAAAACGGTGCAAAATGTGTGGGACGGAGGTAGTATGAAAAAATGGAGCTCACAAGTGCATATGAGATACTAGGTTATTGTTCTCATTATCAATAAATTGTTGTGTTGGGACGGTTTTATATGGTATGAGAGTCATTGATGTTGGGTGGAGTTAACACATGATCGTATATGCACTTGTTATGAGCTCTATTTTCCCAATGTAGACTTTTATGCTCAACATAGAATAGTCGAGACAATATCAACAGTGCATCCAAGTGTTGGGGTTGTAAATGTTTTTATAATGTTAGCCTACAGTGGAATCATGGCGACATTAATCTTTCAGCAGCAAATTATTGAAGACAGTGATGAGTTTCAGTTGTCTCTTGTAGCTTATTTGCTGAAGTGTTATTTGATGGATGATTACAAAAAACAACATGCAGTTTTGTTTTAATGGTTCTAGGAAAGACAGTGCGAGGAAACCATATCAACATCGATTGGAACAATGCATTGTGTATAAGTTTGAGGAGTTACTCCTCCAATTAGACTAGCTTTTTTGGATTTAGCTCCTTTCTAGGCTTGGCTCATAAGATGTTATGTTCTCATTTGGAGACGGAACTATTGAAGATGGTTACCTGGTGCTTGATATGGTCTAAACCGAAACAGTCTAGAAGAGGAAATCGTTACCTTGTGTCGTGAATCTCGAAGTAAAATTCATCTAGAGTGGGTGTCACCTCCCACCCCTCCATCCCCTTGTAGGACTCTTCTTGAATACTTGCATAGTTTTAATATGTCCAGAAGGCTCGGAAGTTCTTATTTTAATTCCTTTCTATAATCTTTATCTTATGTGGGTTTCTTCATTTTCTCTCTGTGGGATGGCTAAAATTCATCTGTCTTGGAATGGGAAAACAATTGTTATGGTGGGGCATACTGGAAATGGGAAAAGTGCGACTGGCGATAGCATACTCGGACGAGAGGCCTTCATGTCTGTAGTTAGTGCAACCGTTGTCACGAGGAGTTGTGAATTACAACAAGCTCAGCTAGAAGATGGACGGATTATAAATGTTATAGACACTCCTGGTATGCAACTTTCCATTTTTTTGGGAGCTCTTGTTGACTTGATTTCTTTTCATCGTCGTTTTTTTTTTTTTGCTTGTGTCATCTATTGTTTATCATGGTTTGTTATTCGTCTCTTGCTCCTATGTATGAGTGCTGTCTTTCTGCTACTACATAGATTCATATCTGCTTGTGTACAATTAATTTTAGCTCTTTCATCTTTGCTTTGTTATGATTATATGAGATACGTGTCGGTTTCATGATTAAACATGACAGCGAGAATTCTTTCATACATATTTCTGTTTACAGTCCCTATCATGTCAGCAAAGTTCCATGACTGCTATGCTGATTCTATAATTTCTATTGCTTAATAAGGGTTTCACCTAATGAAGGAACTCTTCCTAGTAAAAGAACTTATTACCGTCCTTGTTAAAAGACCTGTGAATATCATCTGATGTTTTTTCATATGAATTCCCTTTTTGAGCTATAACCTTATAATGTGTGCAATGCCATGAAGGTAATAGAATTCAAACCTGTCACAGCTCAATGGCTGATGAGCCCGCTTGACATGTGTATCTAAACAAGCATAGAACTATATGGCTAAAATTTTATTGAAAGTAGTTGGAATAAATTGGTTCCTTGAATCATTGTTATGATGGAAACGAGTGTTAAGATGAAAATCGTTGGTGATGGCAAATGGTTGTTTTGTATGACTTGACCAGCCAACACCATGATTCTTGTGGTATTGTCGATGTTTTTTTTTTTTTCCTGACAACTGTGATATGTTCTGTGTTGCTCTGGTCTTATTTATTGTTGATTGCAGGTTTATTTGACTCTTCTGTCGAATATGAACTTATTACCAAAGAAATCGTCAAATGTATCGATCTTGCCAAAGATGGAGTTCATGCAGCAGTCCTTGTGTTATCTGTAACTGCAAGATTTTCTTGGGAGCAAGTGGCAGCTTTTGAAAGCCTGCAAATGATTTTTGGTCCTAAGATGGTTGATTGTATGATTATAGGCTTCACTGGAGGTGATAAGCTTAAAGACAAGACACTGAACAATTTTTTGATGGACAGTCCAGAAGCACTGAAGGTGATAGTCTAGTTGCTCTAACTTCTATTCTTTTTCCGATTTCTGTATGCCATGCTCTTGGCTTTGTTCTTCGATTTTGTTACTGTCGGATCGTTTGTTGTGATTCACCTTTCAATCGTAGTTTCCTGTGTATCGTCCGTTATTGACTTCTAATTTGTGTTGGAACTTCTTGTCCCTGCTTCCAAAAGCCTTGGACCCTTCATCTGGGTGCTCGACTGAGAAAAAAATGAATTTCTCAAACTCCTCCGAGTGCTCCCAAATTAGATTTATGCACAACAGCACAAGTTCTGTAGCAGAGTCTCTTGCTTCAGGGGAAGTATATACACTAACCAATTATGGCAGTGATCTTGGGATTTCACTTCATATCCTTGTTCGCAAATGTGGCGTGGTGACTTGATCACTGTAACAGATGTGTAGATTTTAAAGGCAATCTAGTAGTTGTGGCCCATTAGAATATGGGCGCAGTCTTGGTGGTTTTCTCTGAAACTTTTGATGGAATCTAGAACAGTGAGTTGCGTAGCTTCCCATTCATCCAATAAATTTTTTTACCACTCCTCGTCGGCTATCTCAAGTTATTAGCTGACAACATAGAAGCTTGATGAGCTGAAAAGTTATTCCATTCAACCACTTTGCATTTCATGCTTTTGCAGGAAGTTCTTGCTGCATGAAAACATCGTAAGCTGCTTTTTGATAATGAAACAGATGACAAAAGCAAAAAGGCATCGCAGCGTGGGGAGCTTCTGCGACTTGTGGACAAGGTAATAGAGGAAAATGGTGGAAGACCATACGCTGAAGATTACTTTGCTCTATTGAGGGTCAGGACATAGTATTTTTTGCTGCTCTAATTTAGTCACCGTTTGGCTTCAAAAATCTGTAGCCGGGAGATTTTGTTCGAATTTACTTGATCTGAGCTTCTATTGTTATTTTCTGGTGCTCGTTATGATTAGTTGCATTGATTGGTTTTTTTATGACATCCTT
>LIEC01010409.1:0-24132 GCA_001925005.1 Drosera capensis | reverse complement strand
AAGGTCGTAAAATAATTTCATCAGACAGATGCGATGATAACATATTGAATCTACTTTAAGTAGCTAACACAACTTAGTCACATATTGGTCACAATAACAAAGTTTAATCAAATAAACCACTTTTACTTTAACAATCCAAGAGGACGAGAAGATTACCTCAAGTACTCTTTTCTTAATCAATTCTTCAAGAGATAATGTGTCCTCTTCTGTGATAAGAGGAGGTGGCCTTGCATTGTGTTCAAAATCGATATCAACATCCAATGCACTGTTCTTGGGCCTTTTAGCTGCAGTTACCTAGACAACAAATCCCTGAGTAAGAAATCAGAAACAACATGGAGAGCTAACCAATGGCAACCTTCCAAATGAATTACCTCGCCAGTCATTGTCCAAGCTTTTGGCTCCAAGTTAGCTTTCTCCATTTCCTTTACTTCAGCGTCGATTTTTTCTTGTAGCTTCTCGTACGTGGAAAGATTTTCTTTCTCCTGAAGAAAAGACATAGAGGAAGAATAAGGGGCAAACAACTGAGCAGTGAGCAGAAGAAAACGACATTTTCCATTAATAAGAACACACATACCTTATCACCCTTCCTTTCATCCTCTTCCTCTGAAGCATCAACTCGTCTAGACTTCTTTGTCGATGCTTTCTCCTTATCGACATTCCTTTCATCCTCTACATCCTCTCCATCCTCTATGCCTGAATCCTCTGAGCTATCAGCTCCTCTAGATTTCTTTGTCATTTGTTTCTTCTTCTTAGTAAAGAAGTCTTCGTACCTGAAGATTGTAAATACAAATTTCAGAACGATCAGATGATGGATTCTCACAATGATAATGTTAGAGGTGTAAAATACCTAGGCTTGGGCCGGCCTGGCCCTGGGTTTTTTGACCCGTCATTATAGATTGGATCGGGCCGGGTTAGTTAAAAAGACAACGGTTTCTTAAAAATGTTGACGGTTTTGGATCACTAAGATGTACAAATTTTTGTAAGTTTCCACGCTGTTACAAGCTGGTTTTGAAGGCAGTGAACAGTTATGGAAAAAAAGTCAATGGTTTTGGAAACCGTCAGCGGTTTTGATATTACAGAAAAAAAAGAGCCTTAAAGCCCGATCATAGGGGTCAGGCCTAGCCCGGATTATTTATGGGACCGGGCCGTTACATCACAACCCTAGATAATGTAATGTGTTGATGACACTAGTCAGCATCAGAACCATACAACAAACATAATATAGTAGCAAAGGAATGGAAAAAAAAACACTAAAAAAGCAGTTGAATAAAAATATCACAGGGATTAGATGTCACAGGAAGCAGTCAACATGGCTCTATCCAGAATTCATAATTTTTAAGGGAGGGAAAGTCTACTGGGTTTGATTTTATTTGACGCAAGACAAAAGCTCAGTCACAGCGAGACTCAATTGAACCACATGCTCATAACAAAATGAGTCCAACTCGCAAGTAGTCTAGCAAGAAGCAGTTCAAACGACAGCTAGCTAACCCATTCATGAATGCCTAACGACATAACACAAACAGTAACAAGGGCACTCAAAAGAAGAGAACCTGGCATTTTCCCACTCATCATCTTCACTCTCACCATCTCCACCAAAATATGCAATCTGCGAATCATACAACATGTCAGCATCATAATCATATTTCTATAATAACCAACGATCAAGACATGATGAGTTCCACATTCACCCACGCAATCCTACAAACTAACAATTCAAGCAAACCCTTACCCTCTCATCTTCGTCCGCATCATCACCTTCATCATCCTCTTCCTCTCCCTTCCCCTCCTTATTCTTTGTCCCGTACTCCCTTGCCTCATCCGCATCCAAATACTTCTTCATATCCTTAATCCTCAAAAACTCATCCTCTATCCCTCCAATCCCACCCTCCTCCTCCTCATCCTCCTCGTCCTCATCCTCCTCCTCCTCCTCATCATCGCCCTCGCTCTCGCTCTTTTCCCCCTCCTCATCACTCACCTCCAATCCCTCATCATCATCGCCTTCATCATCATCGCCTTCATCATCACCATCATCAATACTCATCAAGCTCTCATTTTTTTCCCTACACACTTCAAATCCCCCTCTAATCTCATCTGGGTTCGTCTCAAACCTCTTCACTTCCCTCTTAAGACTCTCAATGAAAGGTTTAGTCTGAATCTCAATCTGCTGCCATATCTGCTCAGCGTCGAACCCATCAACGAGGAGCTTATCGAATGGCGATTTCGGCGTGTGGGGCAAAAGGGTTTTGAAGAGGTGTTGTGAGGATGAGCGGGAGAGGTGGGAGAGAACAGGGGAGGGTGTGAGGAAGAGGGTTGGGTCTGTTGAGATGAGCTGGTGGAGGGATTCCATGGTTGCCTGTGAGGGAGGGATTTGGGGGTGAAATTAGAGTTAGGGTTTTGTACGAGGGTTTGTACGGGGTTTTGACTGCGCTGATTCAGGAGCTTCTTCTTGTGGTTATGAAATAAGAAAAGAAAAAGAAAGGGCTGGACGAGAACAAGAAGAGGTCTTAGGCCGGCGCACCGCGTTTTCTCTAAGTTCCGCTCTTACGTAGGCCCCGCCTCACACAGAAGAAGGGGAAGCTCTTCAATAGAACGCGAAGGGAGCCAGTCCAAGATCGTACTGTTCCTCTACAAAGACAAGAGAAGCTCTCACTCCCCTTGGTCGCCTCTTCTTGTTCCTAGCCGTCTGTTACGAGTCCGGAAAGCCAGGAATCCTCAAGATAGATGAAAAGAAGCCCTATCAAGCCCACCCCCCATTCAATGGAGGACTTCTCATGTGATTTCCAGACTTAAAAACCTAGCTTTCTTGAATAGAATAGCTCTCCTTGGCCTCTCCTAGTAGCAGAATACCGGTACTAATAGTCAATTCATCCTATTTTCTAGGTCGTTCTAGGGCGGTAAGTGCTTGTTTATTTTCTTTTTTCTCGGGATTTTGCGTGTTGTTTTGTTTTGTTTTTATTTAGGTTTTGAGTGATTAGGACTTGGGAGTGAAATTTCACGCTGATATGCACCCCATGACCCATCCTTCCCGAATTTTGTAAACACTTTTTAACCTTGATTTGCACTATTAGTTTATAATTCTTGCTCATCATTTCTGAAAAGAAATTGACTCGTTGATAAATTATTTATTAACGTTAGTTTTTCGATTTGACAATTAGAATATCATCAAATTGTCGTATGGCCGTTATAGTTTTTTGAAGACGAAATGAATGTATGATTTGATTATGTAATTCGGTCTTCTCTTGGCTAATCTACCCATCTATTAGTTGGTAGGGTTGTGGAAAGAGAGCTAAAGCGACTCCCGCTGCCAAGCATCCGTCGCAGTAAGCAGCCGATTCATTTGCGAGAAGAAGCAGTGGCTGCAACAGCAGCCGGATAGGAACGAGAGTCTATTTTGGTAGATCTCAGGGTGAAAAATTTTAAAAAACTTATAATATATAAATTACTTCTTTTGTTTCATAATGAATGTAACATTTTAATCAGACACACATATCGATATAAAGTTTGACAAACATACAACGATGAACATACAACGATGATCAAACGCAGTTTTTAATAAATTTATCATGAAACATTAACAATTGTGCAAGTTACGTACTTCAATATAATACATTAATAATTTTTTAATCAAACGTTATTTGATATAAAAACGAGACTTGAATTCATACGTATAAAAATATATAAAATACGTACATGTTTCATTTTTTTTGGGACGGAGGGAGTAAAACAAATGAAAAAAATAATAAAGCTACAATTTATTGATTGTATCAAATGCAACCCCTTTTTTGTTTTACAAATTTATCACAGTCATTAAGTACTCCCTTGGTCACAAAATTAATGCTACGCAAAGATTGCACACACAAATTAATAAAAGAGTATAAATTTTGTGTAAAATGATATCTTTACCCTTGGTATATGTGAGGAAGAGAAAAGAAAAACAATAATAATAATGGGGTAAAGTAATATGAAATAAAATAAAAAGGTCTGTAGTTCGATCCTGCAATGGGGGCATCGAAGTGTATGTTTTGCCCTCTTTCTATATTTTTCCATCTGAAAAAATGGTAAAAAAAAAAAAGTAAGGATAATATGAAAATTTTAGCATAAAATATTTTCAAATATGAACGTTATATTTTATCCGTCTCAAATTACATTTAATCGTTTGACCCGATATAAGAATTTATGTTTATGCTGAATATTTATGGATTTTGATTAAAAACATTTATTTACATAGTGATAGTGAGGTTTACTGTCGTGTATAACAAATATGACTTGTGAGAGGAATTAGTGGATGTGTTGTAGTTGAGTTTGAATGATTTTATATATTCTTTAGATAAAAATTTCAATTATTTTGAGACAGTGTAAATAAAAAACGTTTCATGTATTATAAAATGAAGAGAATAAATTTAATGTGATAAGAACCAAAATAGAAAATTTTGCATCTTTGTACAAAAAAATAGAATTTATTATTAACAATATGAATTATGTATTCATAAAATATATCTCACGATGAATATTTTTTAAAAATTATTTTTATTTTAAAATTTTTTAATTATTTAATCTTCAACAATATATAATATTAACCTTATATTTTTTGTGTTTTTTATATGGAGAAAGTACAACACAATGGAATCACCCAAATTATTTTTATTTTTATTTTTTTTTAAATTATTTAATTTTCAATAATATATAATGTTAACCTTATATATATATATTTTTTATTGGAAGAAAGTACAACACAATGGAATCACCCCAAATGAAAATCAAGCCTCAAAATATGACATAAACGTGAAGAAAGACAACAAAATAGACAGGTAGAGAGACCGAGTGAGTAGAAGATGTAGAGTCGCAGAAGCGAAAAAACAACACGACGACGACGAAGAAGCCACAGCAAAGCCAAATCTCCTCGCCTCTCATCACCAGAATCCGCTCACAGGTTTCATCACTTCTCATTCTCGATCATGTTCGATTTAGGGTTTTAAATTCGAGGAAATTTATGTTTGATTCGTGCCCTAATATTTGTTGATTTTCGATTCGATTGCGGTTTTCACTTCTGTGGCCGAAGTATTCGAGATTGAGTCGGTTCGTTTCGGTTGTGGGGTTTCAGGTTTGGGGATATTTCGTGGATTTTGGTATCATGTCGAAGTGTATCCGCTTGCTTTCTTTTCTAGTTATACTTTATGTTAGTATTCCGTACAATTTGGGGCTTGAATTGGTTGATTATGTTGATAATGATGGAAAGATTGGCTCTTTATGTGTTCAGCGATTTGGGACGATGATAAATGACTCCATGGTATTTGGAAATAGGTTCATGACCCCGTTCCGTTTAGTTTAATGCAATTTTCGTAACATGTCATAATGAAAAGGTTTCGTATTGTAAGAATCTTCTGCATTTTTACATGGTTATTGTCCTTTTGGAGATCATTTGTCGCTGGTTGATTACCGGGGTGGGGGTGGGTGGGTATGTTGTTATCGCTGCTGAAGTTGTAGAAGCTTCGCCTCTTGATCGGAAAGGAAATAGAAAATGGAAGTATGATATTGTAATATCCTGCAAAGTGTTAGGTTAAGTGGATGACACACTACACCATTAGTACTAAACCCACTCAAGAAAATGCTCCACTCAAATTCCACTCATCAATCCCACTCAAATATACCCTTAGTGTATGAGCATCTGCGAAGAACAGCCTGAGCATTCTGAAGAACAGAGGCAGAGGAAAGGTAGGTTTCGCCTTCGTTTTGTTGATTCGTCTCGTAGGATAATCAGCACCGTCGGGTCGGATTCCGGCTAACCCCGACCCTGGCGACCATCCCTGACCACATCCAACAACCCACGATGCCGGAGTAAATCCAACCTGAACCACACCCCAAGGTCCAACGACTTGGATTCGACCACCCCAAGAAGTCCGAACACGGATCGTAGCCAGATAACCTATAGAACACCTTTATTTTAACCAGATTCGGTCATTGCCGATTCCCATCGACTTTCCTCGATTCTTGAATCCCCTTACCCGACCGAAATTCGGCTAGCCAAGGTGAGATTCGACCATCCATGTGCGACGACCTTCGCATGATGATAGCCTCCGTCTCGCACACAACCGACCATCCTCGACCCTTCCTTGACCACACCCGACCTTCCCGGATTGCCCTGACCATTGGCGACCGGATACCAGTCTTCGCCGATGTGAAATTCCATATAGAGTGGTGGTGGTGTTGTTCTGTTTTGACAAAAGATAGAAAGGAAGGGGAAGTGTTATCCCTTTGACTTTGGGTTGACTCAAGTTTGTACTATGTACACATAGATGTGTATATCATAGTATAAGAATAATGTTGGGTTGCGAAAATGCTTGTACGATTTAATTCAATGTAGGTAGGAACGTTACGAAGGAGTAGGATTGAGCTTGAGCTTGTTTGAAGAATTTTCGGATTCTTATAAAATGACAAGGTAATATACATCGTTATCCTAAATAAAATACTTGGGTGTGCGTGACTTGATTTGAGTGACTGTTTGATCACGTACTTTGCATGTTAAATAAAAAAATAAAATCCTGATGTGCTGGATTGTCTTGTATGTGAATTGTTTGTTTAGAAGGGTAATGATGCAACATGTACAATATTATAGATTATAATAAAATTCATGAATTCCTGAATATTGGTTGCTCTTGACGTGCGATATCATGTGTTGGTTGATTATTATTTTTGTAACGAATTGTTAATCCTTAAAAATCAAGGGAATGTTATAAAAATATAACGTGATACATGCATGAAAATGCCTGAGAATCCTTAATACAAGGAAATGTCTGAGAATTCTGAAATCTTGAATATGAAGAAATTCTAGTGAAATTAATGAATGGGAGAGTTACGGATCCGGAACTAACTAGGGAGGATGAGAAACTCCATTCACATGCATGCAGCGGCATCAATTGACGTATAATTGGTGTCGTGTTTGTTTATCATTAACCGTCCAGGGTCGACTGCAAGGAGCATCTTGTTTATTTAATTGTTCCTAGTACGGTTATACTAGGAAACATATTAAATTCTTGTTGTAACTCCTCCCATGTCATTAACCTGAAAAAATCACGAGTATCAATACGACTCGACTTGAAATACATGAATAGTCTTAAAAGCTGTAATAAAGATTAAGGGTGGTGAAACAAGACTTAAAATGCATGAAGAGTCTTAAAAGTTTTAATAAAGGTTAAGGGTGGTGAAACAAGACTTGAAATGCACGGAGATCCTTAAAAGTTCATGAAAAACCTCAAAAGCTTTAATAAAGACCAAAGGTGGTGAAACAAGACGTAAAATACATGAAGAGTCTTAAAAGATTTAATAAAGGTAAAGATAATGAAACGAGGATCAATCTGATTCACTTGAGTGGTTATTTTGTATATATATAAATATATATATTTGTATAGTTATATGTTCCAGTTTGGCATATGATTGCTCGGTGACATTTGCATTGCATTCTGTTTGTGCATCGTAAACATATGATATAATAAGAATGTCGGACCCCTGAAATGGACGTGTATTTTGTGTTACTGGGCTTTCGAGCTCACGATTACGTGTTCGTTTCAGGTAATAAAATTTCGTGGAAGAGCTCGTTACTTAACAATGATGAATAGATTCGACTTTTTGTAACATATCGCTTATATTTTCGAACGTACGAAATTCATGTAATTTAAGACTTATAAGTTGGATATTTCCTGTTAGAATCCTATGTTTCTGATACTTAAACATTTTGTAATCTTGTCGTCTTGCTTCAAAGGAATTTTGGAGTGGTGGTAATGCCACGTGTCTGGTATGAATTGGACCAAAAATCTTGGGGCGTTGTAGTTATGTAGAAAGGATTGTCATGAATTTAAGTAATATGCTAAATTGAGTGTACATGTAGGAAGGCTTCATGGTTGAATATTTGATTGAATCGTTACTATCTGCAAACCTTGACCTTATAGATTGGGTTTTGTTCAAATGTTATTATCTGTCCTTGGACTAGGGAATCCGTTTTATCAGGGCGAGGATAGAAAAGTGTGTAGTTGCTCTCTTTTATTTTCTTGGGTCTTTAATCTTTTGTAGCTTCCATTGAATCACTATCATGAAGAGAAACCCAACTAGTATGAGCTTATCTATGCCCGTTGGAAACCAGTTCTCAAAGCACAAATTCTGGGAGAAGCTGCATTGCAGACTTCCCTTTCGTTATTTGATCCAGTGCTGAATCTGCTTTTGGTATTCTTACGAGACAGGTTGGAGATACCTTGAGGTCAAATCCATAAATGGCTGAGATAGAGCAGTGGAAAGCCAAAATTCAAGAACTTGTAGATCCTTTCCAGCAGCAAATTCAGCAGAAAATTCAAAACATACCAGATATCCAACTGTATACTGCTGTTGCCATCATATTTATGACTAATATTGTCTGTGATTGGTTATCCCCCCTCTTCTTACCTTGTTATCTTTGATCTTCGTATTCCATTAAACTTATACGTGATAACCGCATAGTATTCTGATGCCACATTAAGCATGGTCTATTTCCTTTGGTCATCTTCCACTTTTACTTTTGATGTTGTAGTACGCTTGTCAAAAAAGAAGAAATCTAATACTATTATACTTGCTGGACTCGGTGGAAGTGGGAAAGACTGTTATTTTCTATCAGGTAAGACAAAATTTCGTATGTTGATTGAGTATGATTATATTGCATATGGTCCTATAATTATGGTTTTCATAAATCCTTTTGTTCATTCTCCAGATAATCGTTGAATTCTCCAATACATCCATTGTCATCAATGAAGTGACTGCCATATGTAATACTCCATCCCAATATAAATATAACACTTTTCTTATAAGGCTATCCCAATTTTTTTTTACCACCTTTTCAATTCTTGTAACCTTTTCACATAAAAAAACCAAAATAATCATCATCTTTTATCGTACATCCACTATCTCTTGTCACATCTGTTACAACAAATCCCGTTATCACTAAAAGAAATTCTTTTTTCATCAGAATCCATAAAAATTCAGCACACACATAAAATCACGTATTTGGTCAAATGATTGTATCTAATTGGAGATTCTTTGAAATGTCGGTTGGATTTCCATTTCTTAAAGGATATGTGATGAAGTAATCCATGTTAATTCATAATGAAGTTCTTCATGCAACTCACTTGTTACTTACTTCCCAGAACAAAAAAAATCCCATTCAGAGCGCGAGCTGCTAGTGGAAAATTGTACATTGGCCTCATCTCCCAAGTTCCAAATGGAGAGGAGGTTTCTATCGGTAACTCACCTGTGACCAACAATTCCTTGATAGGATTATCTCCAGAGAGAAACTCTTCAAGCAAATCGTTTAGCAAGGGAACAAATCGGAAGAGGAGACTATCTAACTTTTACGTAGTCCTGTAGTTGTTAAATGATCTCTTACGTCATATGAACCCAATTTATGTATGTGTATTGACTCACTGAGACTAATGGTCATGGTTATTATGGCGAGTTTGTGGTCTATATACCCAAGTGATATCCGGAACTAATGGTCATCATGTCCAATTTCCACCGAGCAACTTCAAGTTCTAGTAGTCATTTGCAACTAGAGAGTAGTAATCCTTACAGTCTTGTTGCTTTGTCAGCTTCAAGATGGTTCTTCCCATCAAGGAACTGTTACGTCAATGAAGTCAAATGAGGGGTGCTTTGTGCTGCATTCTGAGCTCAACAAGGTAACCCACTAACTCCTAGTTGCCCTATGTTTCCCTGTTACTGTATCATCTTTATGCTCTAGCATGAATATTTGTTTGTTTGCTTGTTTTTTTATCTGGACAGAAGGTAAAATTCAGGCCTGTTCGCATAGTTGATCTCCCAGGCATTCGCGTCTTCGTCCTAAGCTTGATGATTTTCTGCCTCAATCTGCTGGCCTTGTTTTCGTGGGCGACCCATTGGAGTTCCTATCAACTTGTCGTGCGGCTGCTGAGTAACGCCTTACTTCCATCTATGAGATTGTGATTCTTATATCCATCTTGGTTTCTGTTCTTCGCGTGGTGTTGGACTGACCCTGAGTTATGTTCGAAGGTACTTGTATGATATCCTAACCAAGGGGACGGTTGTAAAGAAGAAGGTTCCGGTTCTAATTCTCTGCAACAAAACTGAAAAAGTGACTGCGCATTAGTAGGAATTCATTCGCAAGCAGTTGGAGAAAGAGATGTAAGTTTCCCCCCTTATCAGCATATTTGAGGTTTATACATATCCTTTGTTTTTAATGGCTTTTGAGCGTTTAAATATATACCCGGTCTTTGTTTTCTTGTATCAGTGACAAGTTGAGAGCCTCGAGGACTGCAATATCTAATGCTGATATCCCTAACTAATACACCCTTGGTGTCCCCGGCCAGCTGTTTCAGTTCACTCAGTGCACCAATAAACTGACGGTCGGTGACCGGTGAGATATCCCAGGTTGAGCAGTTCATAAGGGAGCATGTAAAGCCTTGAGTGGGTAGAAGTTAGGCTTTTTTCTTGTGTAGCGGATTATGTATGGTTTAGGAATGCCGTGTTCTTCAGAATTCAAATCCTGAAGTACTGATACTAGAAATTCAATCTCCTCAGTTAGGCTTTGCGGTTTCATGTAGGAAAAATGTGCAAGATATGATGAATTTCGCAGCAAGCATTTGATATACATGAGGTAGCAACGTGCTCTTGGGAGTGATGGACTATTCATTTCCTTGCAACGAAGGAGATTGTTTATTTGTCGTCACTTTGCATGACTTCATTGAAGAGATTACTGTTATCCTGTAGTGTTAGTATTCTTTTCCGAACACATTTAATTTTGAACATTAGAAGACATCTCTTCCTTTATTTAATTGATGTATTTTAGTTTTCATTAATGAATGAGATTATTTCTCGACAATTACAATGTCCCAATAAATCTATCGTCCTTTCCTCTTCCCAGGAAAATATAAATGCATCCAAGACATTGTAGAGCTCTGTTTTTAACTTTATGGATTGACTTGTATTGTGTATTTTCATCGAAATCTTTCATGAAAGTTAACTTGATTTGAAAAATCCGTGAACAAAACACTGGAACTTCTTTTTGTGTGTCGATAATGGTCATAGTTAGGTTGTTTAATTTGCTCATGACGTTACTTTTTGAATCACAAAGTTGTATGGAGCTCCTTTAAGTCGAATCATTTTTAACTATTAATCATATTTTTACTTCAGTATCTATTTCAAAATTACAAAACTATTAGTATGCTGATTTTGTAGTAGGTCATACCTTAATAACATGATAGTATACCAAATGACAGAGTGTCGTATGTGCTTAGTCTCACCTTGATCAAGCCTATATGTATTGAAACATTTCGTTTTCTTTTTCAGTAATCCTTTCAGTTTGGGTGTGGGCATGAGTATGGGTTGTTTCGTTGTGATTGCAAAAACTAGATTAAATTTTAAAAAAGAAAGAAGTCAAGAATAGCCAAATTATTATGGGTTCATAAATGACAAGCGAAAAATACATCAATAAAATAAGTATAAAGATATCCTTCTAATCCTCGAAATTGAATGCCATCAATAATTAGTCGAATTTATTCTGGATTTAGTTATATCCTAATTCTTAACATAGCATAGCGAGGAAGTTTGCAAACCAACTCCAAAGTTCTTATGTGTTGGACTAAAAGGAGTAGATGGAAAAAAGAGCTTGAATGGATAGCCATAGGGGCAAGTAGAGAGGACACTTTGTTGAGGACAGTTCAACTAGAAAAAGAGAGTGCTGTGCAGCTTCTTGCTTTCACTTTTCTTTTGTCACCTCTAGTTTTGCATTTCTCTTGGCCAGCTTTTGCTTTCTTTTTGCATGGACAGATATCAGTTACTGTTGATGTATAGCTACGTTTGCCGATCACTGTTTAGATTAATAGTCTCGAAACATTGTTGTATGACTGTATCTGTTAGGATTTGAAGATCGACCATTATGTCATCATGAAATGCTTGAATATCCCGACATGAATTCATAAAGAGAGAGAGACTGTTTATTGATATACTAAGAAAATGTCAAGCCTCATGCATCTAAAATATCTGCTTTTTGCTTGAGAAAAGGTACTGTTCCATTCTACGACCAGCAGGTTTACTTAACCCAAGTCACACTGATTAACTGGATCTAACTTCTACATATAGTTCCTTTGTACAGAAGATGTCCTCCTCTAAATACATACAGCTGGGACATTCCTCTACACTTCTTCTTTTTAACAAACGTTGCAGTCGCGCACGCCCTGCTCCAACATAATTTGTTTCTGTTGAAAAGCAAAAGCCACCCACTATTGCCTTTTTCGTCCCGATGACAACCGAAAATCTTCATCACTAGTGACAAGGAGCGTGTGTCTGTAGTCGTCCTATGGATCTCCTACCACTTGCCGACGTTATCCCTTTTCTGAATTCTGCTAAAAAAAATCGAGTTCCTGGTATACACAAGTACCGTGGTAGACGTATCACGTCTTGGTTGTATCACTTCGAGTCCTGGAAAGACTCGGGGAAGTATCTCGACAAGAGATGGCTCTTCATCTTTGTCACTAGGATGAACACGCCGTAGCATGGGACATGCATTACTCCTGCTATAGCGTACCTGTAGGGATGTGTTGGATATTAAGTATAAATTTCGACTCTGTTGATCCAATCGACGAAGATAACTGGTCTGAATCTTGGAGGTGACAAAGGTGAAAGCAAAAGAGTTGTATGATCTAGTGTTGTGTACCAGGCTGGAGCAAGTGAAGTTGACAAGTCCAAGAATTGGTACGGCCACCTGCTTGTAAACATAGGAGGAAGTTCATCAGAGAATAAACGGAATCCTAAATTAGACGAGAAGAATTGGTTCTTATGCTCGTGTATCATCTTCACGGTCTATGTTGAAAAATAGAAACTGCGATAATCTTTCGAGATAAATCAATCTGTAGATTGATTTGTACTATGTGACATGTGTTTTTGTTGGATGAAACATTAAAGACTAGTTCATATGTCACAAGTGTATCCAATTACGCGAGAATGATAATGTTAGAAGTTCCGTCTTTTCCAAGAAGTATAGCCTTTTGAGATTGATCAATAGCAAATGCAAGAAGCTGCTTACCCGATGGAAAAGCAAGCATGAAGGACCCATTGGAAGCTCACGTATGATATCGTCCATAGCATGAAATATGCGATTCGGAACCACGGGAATTGCTGACAGAAGCCAAATCATCGGTTCAACAATGACGAAGATAATGATAATGAAATCGATGTAAACAACTGTAATCAGGGAAACACAGCTTACTAAAGAGTTCAATGCGGTGTCGCCGAGCAAGAAGAGGATGTTAACTGAATGCATATTCACCACGAACTGCCATGAATAGGGACAATTATGTATCTAATTGGAACATGAATGATAGCCCTTGGGAGGCAACAGAATTGAATGGAGCGCGTTTGGTGCTTACAAAATTGAGATCGAAGTTTCTGGTTGTCGAAAGGAAAGGAACAATCACAAACCAGAAGACGCAATCTGTTAGAACCACCGCACCTGCGTTGATCTGTTCATGAATTGGAGAGAATTCAGTGCGGTATCACATTTGTAAGCAACAAAACAGGGGGAAAAAAAACCATGACAGATTACATTCTCTAGGACTTGAATTGTGATTATCAAGATGACAATTGAAAGCTCGAGCAATTCGGGCTACTGGTGGAGTGACTTGGGATGATTACATCCATAATTGCCTAAGAACACTTGTAATGGTGATACCGAAACCCCTCATCCTCAATTTGCGTATATGAGGATTTTGAAAGTGGTCTACCTGAAAGATGATTTGGAAGGCATAGCCCCAGAATCCCGAGACTTGACGAGTATGACGATGATCATTCAAGTCCAGATCATCTTTAGCTCCATTTCGACCTTGTGGTGGATATGCAGCTCTGCTTTGCCCTGAATCTGCCATTTCGGAGTCAGCTCGGTCGCCTAAAACTTTGTTGCGTTGAGCATAACAGCCATACATCGACAATACGGACCCTAGCTAAACAGATAACACAGAACACCATTAACATACTGTATAAAGAACAAAACACCGAGGTTCAGCTGCTGAAATACTCATAACAAAGGGAGACATGAAGTACCCCGAAATATATGGCGACCAATGTAAAAGTCCACCTGTACAGCAGCCAAGTAACAAGAAAATGATGAAGATTAGAACCAGCCAAACTCGAGATGAAAACATTGTTTTAACCAATTCATGGAAACTATGTAAAGCCGCTCAACCAACTCCTCTAAGAAGAGGAGAGGTCAAGGGATAAAATTCGGGGAAACTATGTTTTGATTGAAGATTTTCCAATAGTTTTAATCAATTCATGGAAATTATATAAGTCGCTCAGCTCAACCAACTCCTCCAGGAAGAGAAAAGGTGGAGGGATCAAATTCGGAGAAATTATATTTTAATTGATTGAAGATTTTCCGATAGAAAAATATAAGATGACAATGACGTTAAGAAACTCACTGTGTATAGTAGAAGAAAGTGGAACCTCCATCAAGAATAGCATTAACAATCAACAAAACTAAGAGCAGAAAGAATGAAACAACTCTGTAACCAAGCAACCAAACAGGATGCATTCCCTTCAAACATGGCCTCCAAACTTCATCCTCATACACAACTCCCGGCCCTCGTCGATCACCTCGGGAGCTGGTTTGACTCCTCTCATATCTCGATATCAAGAACGTAGCGAAAAGCGTCGACACCATCAACCAAGCAGCACACCCAAATACCTTCCAAGTGAGCCAGTAGCTTGAGGTGGTTGTATCAGCAGTCATTTCTGGATACCAACAAGTCTTGACGTTTCCTGCTACAACACCCATTTCAGTTTCTTATCAGATCAGACTCCTCTGTGTTTACAGAACCAAAACTGCAACCGGGTTTGTGAATTACACAGGAAAAATCAAGAAAGGAAACAAGTATCGACCATATCGAGCTCTTGATAATCAGAAACGCTCTACGCTAAAAAGAAAGACTATTTGATATGTATGGGTGCACTTATGTCTTTTCATACAATCAGGAGCTATGATGTGGAAATGATTCCATTGGATGGGAAAACAATTGATTTGAAGTTTGTGATTTGATATGGGAGTAAAAGTAAAAGCGCTGTTCTTTTGAGGATTTTCAAGGAGGGAAAATGGTGGGAAAAAGATGAAATCTGACAATGAGGAGCAAAGCTCAATAACCGAGAAGAAACATTATTGGACTTGGTGCTCCAAATATTTGTCTAGTATCATTCACATAGAACAAGGAAAATGGAAAAATAATTGAATACTTGAATTGAAAAGAAAGGAAGGAGAAGATATCAAGGTATTGCAAAGCCCACTTTTTGGACCAACATCCACTATCCATCAAAACCAATGCATGAAAAAACTTAAAGCTAAAAAAACCCAAAAAAATAAAAAAAAAAAGGAAAATAGTTAAAATTTGAATCCCAATCAAGCTAAATGATGCATGGAATCAGGCAATCAACCCATTTAATCATATAGTTCAATTAATGGAACCCACCTGTGCTTTCGTCAAAATGGAAAGAAACCACCAATGGTATCAGAAATGGTGATATACCCACATTGATTAAATCATGTGAAACTAATCAAAGATTGAAACTTTATAGTAGGTGAAGTTTCACAAATAAGTACCAAACTTCAGCAGAATCCAAAGCTTAAAAAGAAATGTTCGAAGTTATGTAAAATGAAGAACAGGGAAAATAGAATACAGTACCCAAGAGTTGTGGATTACAATGAAAGCGAGATGCTTTGCTCCTTTACATAGAGAGAAGAACAGAGGAAAATGAAATAAAAGTGTGTGTTTCTCATGCTTAGTGCATACGCTTCACTTTTTTTCCCTGGTTTTTGAACTTTTTAAGGGAGTAGTACAATGGTACATACAACAAAAATGACAGCTAAACTATAAATGCAACAGTCTCAAAGGCTACAGTCTTCCTAGGTTGCATGTATCCATCAAAAAATTTTGGTGACATGTCCATTTTATGTACAAAGTTCGTCTCATGTCCTCGTATGATGATTTGCACAGACGTATCAGATCTTGATGATTGGTTCATTAAAACCAACGATTACTATTCCTCCACATTCACTAATAGAATGATGGCATAAGTGCAAGTCTAATGCAATGCTAAATAAGGCATCATTGTCAAAACATAGCAAACATTTCTCAATATGTCACTCCAATGGGGCTATATTTACATGGCATATTTTGCCTTTTGTCAAATGGGTTATTATATTTAGTATCAAAATTGACAAATGCATAATTTATCAACACACAAACATGAAAACAAATTCAAAAAAAAAAAAAAAAAAAGTTCAATAATAAGATGTGGTTCAATCTTAACCTTCCATTCAGAAAAAAATACCAAAATATACACAATGTCATTGGATCAATATGAGCAAATTATGATATTTTAGCATTATTTATAAACAAAATATAGTTTTAATTTTGCAAAAATGACTACCCGACTGAACACATGAGAGTATCCCAATGTCTAAAAGACATTTGTAAATTAAAATTAGAGAGTTTAGAAAACAGAGCTAGGCTTGGTGAACAAGATTCTTCTCTTTGCAGATGCTTTTACTTTGACAGAGATTGGAACCCTGTTCTGCCTCTTCATGAGATTTTTATTTGTTTCTTTTGGCATATTATTTGAGATTTCTTTCTTGCATTGCAAGGAGAGCCGAGAGCTTGGATGTTCCTCCATTCAATAGCAGTACATAGTCTTGACAATGAGAAAAATATTATATTGTTAAAGGTTCAAGTTTTTGTAATTATTATCTTGACTGTCACGATTAAGGTTCCGAAGGGTATAGAGATACAAAGGGAGTGACTCATTCGTGACATACACGTATAATACTAGATAATATGAGAATGGTGCAAGTATTTTTCTTGCATAGTTTTAGAGAATGATATGTGAATCATGATTAGATTGCTCACATACACACATATAAACATCCATATATGTTTCAGACAAATACAGTCAGGTATGAAAATGGAAACACAAGAAACTGAAAATGGGCAGAGAATGCAGAAACCAGCAATCTATACTTTCTGATGAAAAAACATATACTGCTGTGTAATGTGTACATGCAAGAATGCACATCTATTACGGTGGTTCATATAGGGTACATTTTATCTAGGAAACATGAACAACTCGAAAAGCTCTGAATGAAGTGAGTACTTCGCTTAAAGTTAAGTTTAAGGGCAAAAATCATAGAGCATATTGCATTCCTCGAAAAGGAAATGCAGAAAAGAATGAATCATAGGCACCAGAGCAATACAAGAAGAAAGCGAGAATTACCTTCAATTGAAGAGACCAGACCGATGAGTTCCCAAGCGGGATGATAATAAAGCCGTACGCTGATCACATTAGCGAAGAGCAGCAACTGAATGAAATCTGTGCAAGAGAAAATACAGCTTTGTCATGCAAAATTGCTTTCCAAAGTAACACTAGCTGTAAGGTACACAGAACACGAGAAATGAGATTCTCGTTGGAAACTAGCTAGCCACAGCTGACAATCTTTCTCAAAAGCAAAATAACACGAGTGAAGTAGGCAGTTGGCGAAACACAACGGCTTTCATCTACCTCAACCGAAAAACATAATAGAACCGGTTCGATGGTAGTCACGTTGATTCGAGCATTCTGCCATAATCTCATCGCAAGCGTTTCATATTCTGGTGTATACAGTGACCTCGTACAGGACATCTAGCATATCGGCTATTCCATCAACTCGAAGCTGCACCCTGTAAAATTCAAGGATAACAACAGGTTTCCAAAAAGAGAAAGAAACTGGGTAGAGAAATCAAGAGACATGCTGATTGTGCGCTTAGTAAATATCTAGAACATGGCATGATATTGATATGGACTAGTTACATCCTTGTAGATTTGTCCTGATTTATCCTACTTGAATGTTTTTTTTTTCAACCGAATAGTCCGTAAATCCGAAAGACTCTTTAAATAAGCTTTCGCTGACGGATATCCTCCTTGAATGCTACACTCAATATACAGACATGAAACTTATATACAAAAACAGGAACAATCTTTCTTGACTAACTGGGGAGACAATGCTCAGTTATCTCGCCCTCGTGGAAAAGGTACACTGGTTAGGCTTCCAGAAACCATATAAATGACATATAAATTCATATAAAGACAAAGCAAACCATATTGTCCTAAGTTCTTAACTCTCAAGGATGATGAAAGTTGAAGAAGAGACATACCACACATTCTCTGTTTTGCCATTGGCATCGGTTATGATCCAGTGCCTTCTGAGAAGTTGGACTGGGCGGGTTGAATTGTTAGTAATCCTAATCCTATAGGCAAAGTAGTACTGGCCTTTCCAGGGCTGCCTTCGCCCTTCAATATAAACACTTCTAACTTGTTCTCGAATGCCCTGACAAAAATAACAAAGCAAGGAGTATCTCAGCACTTTGCTCTGCGGGGCTCATGCAGCGATGCTATACCATAAGTTTGTACAAAGAGAATTCGACTCGGTGATAAAATCAATCCCTTGACATCTTCGTAATACAGAATATGACAAAGATGCAAGAAACTTTAGGCAAGTGAAAGAAAATGACAAAAAGAGTATTTCATCACATTGAATACTGTTGATGAAGCAAAATCATCAGGAACATACCAAGGTTGTAGCATCACTTGAACATTTTAAAAGAGCGTGAGGTGATATCTCCTTCAGTTCATCCCTGTACTTTGGCTGCATCCTGCAAAGTTTAAACATAGACACACCAAACAAAACCTTAAACTCGGAACGCGCACACACAACACACACACACGGAACAGCCGTGTGTCCATGTAAAATTGTTCTCGTTAATTTTTTAAGTAGTATGATTTTACATTTGTTCAGTCCCACAATTACAGTATGAAACATTAACTACCCTAATTGTTTCAAAACAATTTCGTAAAAAAATACTTAATTATCCCATAACACTGTCAAAGATTGTCCTCACATGCACATCCGATCAAGAATATACAATCTTTTTGAAACGAAAGTACTTCTCCCGTCCTATATATTTTGTAGCATTCACTTTACGCACGTAAATTTAGATTTATCTTCTTTTTCCTTCAACTATAATTCTCAATCACACATAGGGATGGTAATCGAGCTTGAGCGAACAGAGGTTGTTCGAGCTCGGCTCATTTATTTTTTTAACCTTGCTCAAACTTTGTTCGTTTACTTAAAGTTCGGCTCATTCAATTCGTTTAAAAACTCGTTCATTAAATGACTCATTGAGTTCGTTTAAGGTTTGGTTCTTTTAAACTCATCTTGATTGAAACATTTTAGATTATTTTAATATATACTAGTATTTTTTTAAAAAATATATATAATATTTTTATAATACACAAATACAAATAAAACTTATTTTATATACAATTCGAGCTCTTATCGAGTTAATCGAACCGAGCTTGAGCATGAGCCGAGCTGAGCAAGACTTTACTCATGTTCGTTCGTTTATTTAAACAAACTTAATATTTTGTTAATGTTCAGTTCATTTAATAATTGAATGAGTTTGAGCGATCTTTTGACAAGCCGAGCCCGAACTTACCGAGCTAATTTGCACCCCTAACCACATAATATTTCTGTCTCCACGACCTACTTTAATTCTTAACCACATAATACTTTCTATTAATGAAAATGTTGCAAAAATCTTGGGCTCCCCAAAATGGCAAAGTGATGCAAAATCCATGGGACGAAGGGAGTAATACTTAAGGATATACAAAGCTTATAACATGCTGAAATCTTTTGAACTGTTTCTTATGAATACATGGGTTGTCTCCCTTCAATATATGAACTATGCGTCCTCCGGATATATAAACGATTTTTTCAGAAACATGTGAACTGAATTCATAGAATATGTCAATTATATTTCTTCAACTTTATGAACTGTTTTTTTTTTTATGAATTGTTATGGTTAAAACTTGTGAGAACGTCAATTATACTCGTGTTTCGTGTGGTTGTCGCGGACGATGGATTGATAATGAGGACAATAGCGTTAATTGAGATCAAAATTGAAGCCGTTGTGAGAAAGTGTGGGTTTGTTCGTGGATTGATGGGGATTGAACGTGATCATTGATATTTGTCGGAGACGGGAAATCAAGAAATGGTCGTGATGAATAATTGAGAGTGAATGATTGAGGTTGAAGATGAATGAGTCAGCATAGATTAGATAGGGATATTGATGTAATTTAATCATTTCGAATACATGTCAATCAGTGTAGAAGCAAAACAATAATTTCCCTTGATACCATCCTGTTTAACATGTTCATAAATCAACACTCCTTGGGAATACAAGCTATGACAATAACCCCTAATCCCTCCTCATTCACTATCATACCCTCACCCTGTACCCTCATAAACAACTAAATGACCTTTCCGATCTATCCTTCCTTAAAGAATTCAGCCATCGACATGCTCCACGTCAGCACATTCCTCTTCCTCATCCCCTCAAATACCTTCCACGACTACCCCATCTCCCTAGCCTTCCCGTATCCATCCATAATCAAAGTCCCCTCCACAACGTCCCTCTCAAACATTCCATCGAACACCTTTCGTGCTCATCTCCTATTCCCTTTTTCGTATCCATCACTTCAAAACGCACTCCCAATATACCCATCTCCCTCGGCCCCAAGAACAACTGTATGGACATGAACCAAATCTCCGAACCACATCGCCCCGAAACACGATTTAATCAAAGCCGAGTAAGTGAATCGATTTGACCTCAACCCATTACCCAGCACGTCCAAATAACTAGGGATGATAGCGAGGAATGAGCATTGATGTATCTTCTGATCATGTTGTTGTCGATGAAAGCGGTGCGATTTGTTTGGAATAGACAAGTCCGATCCTCAAAACTTGATACAAATAACGTTAAGAAAAATAATTTGGACAAATGATAGAAAATAAAATTGACACCACGACACAAAGACTTATATAGTTCATCCTATTCCTGGGATTATGTCTATGGATAACCGACAAATGTTTTCACTATACAGATGAATATTGTTACAAGAAAATTTATCCCTTTACTCACTAACTTTGTGGTATTCATAGCTCACACATACCCTAAAAACAATAATATAATGTTTAGAATAACTCCTAAGTATTATTATAACAGGATATTCATTTAGTGAGAAGATAATCCAAACTCAAATTCTTGTTTATCCTGAATTCACTATCCCTGATGGCTTTGTTTAGCTTTGCTCCCTCTTCCTCTGTTGCATTTGCAATTTATAGGAGCAATTTCGCCGTCTGTTTATGCGATTACTTCGCGCGTCCCACTTAGTGCACATTTGCAAACCTTTATGTAGTTTTCGCAAACCTTCTCCACTATCTACCACCCTTTTTCTTTTTCTTTTTTGCTCAAATTTTCTGAAAACTTTCACACAGAACTAAAAATAAAATAAAATACACACTAATAATTCTCTACCTTATTTTAAAAAATAATCTTTTGTCGACCGTCTTCATCCAAAGAATCACCTTCGTCCGAGAATGAAGGTATTAAATAACCTCCAGTCGTTAGCAGAACTGCTACGTCGTTGTCTTTAAAGTAAACCTTCCTCTTGGCTCCACCTGATTTTAACCCTTGACTCGATAATTTTTTTCTTATCCATGTTCTCGTCTCTAGGTTGCTGATCATCGTGGATCCTTGCAACTTAAAGAAGTTATCATCATGATATCCTTTCATTAGCATGAATGCATCCTAGGTAACCTTCATCGACCCACCTTGACCGTTGAATCGGAATCCTTGCGTTTCCAATCTTGATAAAGAAATCAAGTTCTTCCTTAATCGTGGAACATGCTTGATATGTTTCAAAGTTCTAATGATCTCATCATGCATCTTCAAGCGTACATAACTAATTCCCTACACCTTAAAGGTTGAAATGTTCCACATCATAATCGTCCCATCGAAACTATCATAGGATGAGCACCATGATCTATGCAGACACATGTGATTTGTCACACCATTGTCAAAGATCCAGCTTTCTTGAAAATTATAACCTTCACCGACTATGGTTTCTCATTGTGTGCAACTCCAATCTCGAACTCATCATTACCATCGCGCATACTGCTTGTGGAATTCGAGTCACCAGCTTTTACAAACCGATAGTTTTTTTGTAAATACCCCTTCCTCCCATGCCGTTAGCATTCACATTCACCACTTAGATTTTTTTTAAACAGCCCTTTGATGATGAATTTTTCCCCGACTGTCCTTGAGAGAGAGCCACCTCACCATGTATCGAGCCTTCGAAGGATGCTTTCCTTCGAAGTTCGGTCCTAAGTAATGCGATTGTCACATCATCTAACTTTAACTTTTATTCATTGGAGCAACTTAATGTCATGTTCAAGTTGTCATAACTATCGGATAAAACACAGAGTAAAGTCACCGCCTTGTTCTCGTCTTCCAGGCGTACGTCAATACTCTCTAGTTTACTAATCATATCACCGAACTCGTTCAAGTGATCCGAGATCTTGGCTTCATTCTTCATCTTCAAAGAATAGAATCTGCGTTTTAGATGAATTCGATTCACGAGAGACTTGACTTGATATAAGCTCCCTAACCGAGCCCATAGTCTAGCCGTTGTCTTCTCGTCCTTAATAAACGTGATCTCGTCAGAGACACACAAGCATATAGTGAAACACTTTTTCCTCCCAATAATCATTGGACATCTTCTTCGGTTTTTTCTGCTTCCCGAATAAGGCTTTGTATTGATCAAATTTCATCAACAAGTCATGAACTTTCATTTTTAACAACTCAAAATTTGTTTTGCTATCGAATCGTTGCATCTCGAACTTGTCATCCGTTACTTTCTCCATTTCACTTTTTCAACATCTACCTTACCAAGATATTGAACTCAATAGTTCTGATATCACTCTATTAGGAATTGACGGGCCCAATCCCTAGAACTTGGTACAAATAACGTTAGAAAAAATATTTGGGATAAATAGTAAAAAATAGAATTGACATCACGACGCAAAGATTTACGTGGTTCGCTCTCTTCTTAGATTACCTCTATGGACAATCGACAACCATTTTTACTATACAGGTGAATATTGTTAGAACAAAATTCATCCATTCACTCACTAATTTTGTGACACTCATAGCTCATAACTATCACAAAAATAAAAACACAATAATTATAACAGGATAATTTTTTAATGAGAAGATAATTCAAATATAAACCCTATGTTTATTTTAAATTCACTACCCCCGATGGCTTTGCCTGGCTCTACTCCCTCTTCCTTTATTGCATTTGAAATTTATAGGAGCATTTGTTATTGTTTATGCTATTGCTTCACGTATCCCACTTTGTGCACATTCGTAAACCTTCTGTAGTTTTCGCAAAGCTTCACCACTAGTTGTAATCTTTTTTTTCTTTTTTCTTTTTCAAAGTTTTTGAAAACTTCCACACAAAACTCGATTGTTTCGTTTGCTTTTTTTTAGCGGTGCATTCCGCCACAATTTTTTCGTTTTAAAAAACAAACATACGCACTAACACGATTCGATTTAGGAGTGTGATGGAAGAGGGGGGAAATGCAATTAAGGGGGGAGGGAAGAAGGGGCTGATGGTTGTTTAGGAGTGAGTTTCAAGTGGGTGAGAATCAATAATTGATTTTGGGAAGAAAAATGAGTCAACATAGGTTAAATAGGTGTATTTATGTATTTTACTCATTTTTTGATACCCAAAGGTAAATGATTATTTCATTGGAAAGCTATATATGCAATGAAACTTTTTTGGTGCTAAAACGTGAGTGAAAGATATCTTAGTAATATTGATGTAATTTTTTGAATTATCGTAAATGTTTCAAGATAATTTTTTTTAAAAGGACGTTTGATCGTTCCACGATACAAGATAATTTTTCGAATATTGATGTAATTTTTCCAATTATCATAAATGTTTCAAGATAATTTTTTTAAAAATAACGTTTAATCGTTCCACGATGGAAATCAAACTTTGACTCGACAAGTATATTTTTTAGAACGTTATTTATAATTCAGTTTGGAGAGAGTATTATATAATAATAACTATATTCATCATTTTTATGACCATCAATATTAAAGAAGTGAATTTTTTATTTTTTGAAACATTTATGATAATTGGAAAAATTACATCAAT